>CM061919.1:38407361-38506416 GCA_031002005.1 Vandiemenella viatica
CATTGACAGCTTGTATGTTAATTAACCTGTGTTCGCCAGACCAGAAATCCTGCGCGTCCTTCCATTTAATCTCGCTAATCGCAACAACACCAACTTAAGTTGTTCCATCTCCCTTTTTAAGTTTTCTAACTTACCTGCCCTATTCAGACTCGTAGAATGTTTCTATCCATTCTGATGACTCCTCTCTGAGCTGTCCCCCCCGAAGATCCGCAATATTTTACCCAGGAATAAGCCATCATGATTCATTTAATTTGAGAGGATTACATGTCCTCGGGATACCCTTTGGGTCTTTAATGCAGTGGTTTCCCGCTGCCTTGTGCATCCCCATGCCGTTGATCATTTCTGATTCATCCGCCTTTAGGGGCCGTTTCCAACCCCAAGGGCAAGAGGGTGTCCTGGACCACTCCCTGCTCTTCCGCCTTCCTTTCGGAGGTCGTTGGCAAGCAGTGGGTGACTCCTGATACCGGGAATCTTTCAGTCCGTGCAAATAGGGTGCACCACGTGAAGGAGAGGTTGACATTTGGTTGGAAACCCTTACATCCCTACCCTGTCAATAACTACAAAAGAGCTGAAGAATGTGCTTCAGAAATTTCAACCTACTACAAAATGGAACATTCTAAAGGCAGATTAATACACTAAGTCATTAGAATCACCATAGCACGGGCTCTTAGCCCCAAGAAAACCAGACAGCTATATCAGATCTTCTTAACTATTATAAACGAAGCAGCAGAAATATGGATGCCTCTGCGTAAACTAGCATCAAATCTGGTACCATGGTGGAACGATCACTGTTCCCGAATGCTAAACATAACCTAGCCTCATCTAGGTATAAACAGGAAGCCACTTGGAAAAATTATTTAATTTATATGAAATTAGATGCCGAAGCCAAAAGATTCTTGAAAGTAAGAACATAAGCTCCCTGGAAGGAAATTTGCAACATTCTGAACAGCAAAATGCCTAGAACCACAGTCTGGAATATGATCAACAGACTTGGCAAGAAACCGATTGGAATAAAATCAGTAAGTAGTTGGCTAGACGACTTTACAAATAAGGTTTACACCTTATGGACCATTAAGCCCATTAAACCAGGTCAGGAAACATTATCGAACAGACACATTCAAGCTCATCAAACTTGATTTGGCTCTCAAATCTGTGGCTAACACTGTTCCCTGATATATAACATTCATTATTCGTATGTCCACCATGTTCCTCACTGCGATACAACATTTGTTCACGAATATATGGACAAAAAGGATTGGACCACACGGATCACATTCAATTGCAGATGTTGCTCTTATCGCCCAGTATCTCTTTCTTCAATAATTCTTTTTTTTCTGTAATCAGTCTCTCGACCGGTTTGATGCAATCCTCCATCCCTTTCTATGGAACGCTAAGCTCTTCATCTCAACATACATCTTCAGTTATCTGCTTCATTTATTCTAATCTTTGTCTACCTCTACAGTTATTTCCTTCGACTGTTTCTTGCAATAACAAACTAAGAAGTCCTGCATGTCTTAAAACGCGACCCACCATCCTGTCTCTTCTTTCTGTTAAACTCTTCCACAAACTTCTTTTCTCACCCATCATTTCCAAAGTAGGTTCATTTCGTACTTTATCCGTCCACTTAATTTTCAGCATCCTCTATAGAACCACATTTCAAGTGCTTCAGTTTTTCTTTTTTCTGGTAATCCTTTAAATCCATGCTTTGCTACCATAAAATTCTGTGCTCGACACATAGTTTTGAAAACTTCTGTCTGAGTTTTCAGATTAGTATTTGAGACTAAAAGATTTATCTTTTTCAAGGATGCTCTTTTCGCCGTTGCTACTGTACTTTTTATATCATTCCTGCTTCGGCCTACAGTTGTAACTTTACTTCCACTTGAAGTCATTTGCTTTTCCTATCGCAATCCGATCCTATTTTTGCATTTAAACCATTGTTACTGCCATCATTTCTACTACATTTCATTACTTTTGTTTTGCTTTATATTTAGGCCAAAGTATTCCTTCAGCAGTTTATTCATTAGATTCAGTAACTTCTCAATATCCTCAGTCTGATTTTGTAACAGAACGTCACCAGCAAATGGAAACATACTGATTTTTTCTCCTTGAACATTTACGCCACATTCAAATTTTTTGTTTTACCTTCCTGTGTAGCTTCCTCTACGTACAAATTGAATATTAATGGATATAGACTACAAACTTGACTCTCACCCTTTTTAACCGATTCTCTACTTTTATTATAGCTACTTGATTCTTATATAGATTATAATGGAGCGTCCATGAACGACGTGGCTCTATTGTGGCCTCCCGTGAATCCCTCCCCCGCCCCTACATAGCCTGACGTGGCTTTTGCCTCCCCCCCCCCCCTTGGGGCACGTAACCTTTTCTCTTATTAATTGCAGAAGACATTGTCCTGTTTTCTCCTAACAGACTATCGTTAATATTATTGCGTGTATAGTGGACACAACCGATAATTGTGTTATGTACATTTCTAAAATTACAAATATTTTGAATTAAATGTTGACTCTAGCAAATTCTGCAGATGATCAATTGTTACGAAAATCCTCTTTCTCATGTACAGTCGAGGATCCTATTCTTCTAAAAACCTGCTGTCCTCTTAAGGTCCTAAAAATCTCATTTTTTTTTCATATGAATCATTACTACAGTATAGTTATGTGAATCTTTGCATGGCAATAACTCTGTAATTACTCTAGCTGAATGGATTTAAGGACTGATTCACCTTCGTAGTGATGAATGTGTGGAAATCTCAGTCGAAAGCGGGATTTGAAACGAAGAGACATGAGTCATCGTTTAGACATGTGTGCAGGGTGAGTGGTAACGCTGTGGCCTAGCAGTTAAGGTTTTTTTTTTTTTTTTTTTTTTTTTTTTTTTTTTGGCAACGGAGGCCATACAGCCAGCTCGATGTAATTATTATAGCTTTCAGTGTATATGTCGTCATCCAGTATGTATTTTGTATTTTTCCAATGTATGGACGCCACAGGACGGACAGGACATTCACACATACACACAATACTTAAACATCCATGCCCGCGGCCGGATTCGAACCGGCGGCCTTCGGCACGCGGAGCTAGCACTCTAGCCCCTACGCTACCGAGGCCGGCTCGCAGTTAAGTTGGTAGGGCTTCGAATCCTTATCCGCCTATCTAGACTGGTTTTCCCACGGTTTCCTCAAACCGCTCCAGGCGAATGCCGGGATAGTCCCTTCAAACATGCCGTGCTCAAATTCCTTTCAGTTTATAGCCCTCTGTTCTCACCCCGTGTTAATGACATTGAAGCAAGCACTGGAAGACGTGCCCCACGCCTTGCAGCTCACAGAGGACCTGGTGACCACGCCCAGCTCCTCCACAGCACACATCCGTTACGAGTTCCACCGTAACCTGTTTCAAACTCTTTCGTTTGTTTCTTCAGTTCCACCATTCATGTGTGCAATCTACTGAGGAATTACTCAGTTACCTTCCGCCGACTGCGAAGTAGTGCCTGAGAAGCGGATTAACACATTGTTTTTGAGTGAGTCTTAGCCGGCCGCCGCAGGAGTCGTATCCGGGTTGACGCGGAGCGCGGCTCACGTGTCGAAAGCATTGGCCGATACAGCTACTGTGCCATGTAATATTAGTGTGTGGACTTTGTTTAAGAAGAACTTGATGTGGTCGACAGGAAAGTGAAGTTGGAACAGTACTGAGACGAACTGTGAATATTACATTGTGATGGTAGATAACTTAGTTGAAAACAGATTCAAATGCTATTGTCTTTTAAAGAATTCTGTAATCTTTGGGATAACGAAGTTTCGATTAGCCTTTACCTTAAAATTTGGTGGTGGCCAAACCGGTTCGTGAGTGTTAATGTGCTTTGTGTGTCGTGGACAGGATTATTTATTAATGAACGTAATGAGTTTTTATTAATTATTCTCCTATTTGCTGCTTAGAACTGGCGTGCTTTCATCATGTGGCGACCGCGGCATTAACGAAGTATATTAATCAGATAATGAATTAACTACAAGACGTCTTATACGTAGAACTTACTAACTGTTAGCAAGACTTTATCAACCTATTCATCAAGGGCACAAAGGTCTTACAACACCTTTGACCTCGAACGCTCGGACCCGCACGAAACATGCTAAGAATAATGAGCGACCATAAAGAAAACAGTGGTGTGTGTCATTTCCATGCAAAACGTTGCATTCTGCCTCAAGTAAAATTCTAATGGAGAGAAACAAAGTAACAAGATATCAAAACCATATGAATGACGTCAGTGTATCATTACACTTTCAGTCAACAGTGCCATAAACTCTCTGGTTAAAGTACATTAATATAGTGCAAAACACGCATATACAGCAATACCGCGCACCTGATAGTGCTTATATTAGTCCTCAAACTGCAGATGCAGGTTTTTGATGAAGTTGTTAAAACAAAGTGGAAGAGAACAATGTACACACTTCACTAAAGTCACGTTATCACATTCCAAATCACTTTCGCATTCACGCAGACCAATATCAAAAGCCACACTAATTACATTTTCAAATGATGATGTTGGTGTGTGAATGTCATAATCTGGCTTTCGCCAAGCTTATTGCAACATAGGCTTACACGTAGGTGCAGCAAATTGATTGTAAATCATAGTGAATTTTCATGATGAAATCACGATCATGTATTTTCATTTGTGTTTGGCACATTGGAGACTTACAAAATCAATAATCCTTCTGATATAGACCTTATATTGCCGAAAGAAGTAACATCAAGTGGTTGGCAATATTTTGTTGTTTTCGGTGGCAATATCTTCAGCATAACATCTTTGTTTGGAAGGGTACGATCTGTATGACCTGACCAGGAATCGGGCAACAATATGCGATAGTGCGGAGTTCTGCATGTAAATGACACACTCCACTGTTTTGTTTATAGATCGCTTGTTGTTCTAAACATGTTTTGGTGCGGTTCGGAACGTTCAAGGTTGTCAGTGCTATCCCACACTTTCTTATTAGAAACGCAAGTTGTGGAGGAGAAGTCTTGTCTTAATGAGCGGCCTGGTGGTTTAGTAGTTAAGGCGTCTGACTTGAGACAGAAAGGTTCCCGGTTCGAATCTCTGGAGGATTACACGTTTAGGTTAGCTAAGGAGAAAAGGAACTGGCCATCCTATCTCCGATGCCACACTAAGTATACCATCGATGGGTTGCATACCACACTTAGCTTTAGCTTACGTTCATATTGCTGTGTATTGCATTTCTTTTTACTTTATCGCCGTAAGTCGTTTGCAAATTATTCGTTACTTTCTTCGGTAATTCATTCCAATCCCTGATTCCATTACTCCAACAGAAAATTTTCCCACTCCCATATGCATGAAATCGAATGGCATCTTGTGCCCATAGTCGTAAGAATTTAAACAGTACTAAAAAAGTTCAAAGCACGTTTTGGAAAGAAGATAGCTTTGGTCAGATTGTCATAACTTAATCTAAATAAAGAGCTGATATTTTTTTTTTTTTTTTTTTTTTTTTTTGGCATTTAGCCTTAGGCTAATCTTGCCAGGAGCAGAGGGTAGGGATACTATGTTTTAGTTGTTAGTTTTCTTTATTTTAATGATTTTATATTAGGTTTTTGGTTTTTACAACATACTTGTGTATTGAATTGATCGCTTTTGCGTCTGGATCTGAAAGAGTAGTCATTAAGGATATTATGTCTGTCATTTTTGGAGCGTTTCTTATTAGTTCTTTTCTGGCTTCTTTGTATTCATCACATCTGAGAAGGTAATGATAAATATCTTCCATTGTCTCACATCTGGGGCAGTTCGGTGAGTCCGCGATTTTCATGATGTGCTTTTTATCATTTAATAGGGTGTGTCCTGTGCGCAGTCTGTTAATTAGGGTAATCTTGTTCCTGTTTAGTTCTTTTGTTTCATACCATGGTTTCTTGTTGATCTTGTTACTTATTGCCCGATGCCAAAGTCCTTTTGTTCCTTTGTTGTTTTCCCATTTCTCTTCCCATTCTTGTCTTATCCGGATTGCTGTCCAATGTCTGAAATCTGTGAATGGAGTGGTCACATCCAATTTTTCATTGGCCGCTAGCTGTGTTTTTGCTGCCCTGTCAGCCATTTCGTTACCATGTATTCCCACATGACTTGGCACCCACTGAAGACTTATATCCACGTCCTGTGTTGTCAATTTCTTTATCTCTCTAGCTACTTCGTATGCCAGATAATTAAGAGCTTGATAATTTAAGACAATTACATGTGTACTTGCACACAGGTATTACTAGATGGCGCCATTAATGCAATGTCATGGACATTTTACGTTTGATGGTTCAATAATTTCTGGACTGTTGAGTGAGTAATACAAATGTTTGTTCCAAGTTTTTGAGGCTAAGACAGAACTTTTTTTTTATTATGAAGAGAGTGCACAAGGTCAATAAATTTGCAATATCTTACGCCACGAAATATTTCCTTGTTAAATATCAGCAATATCCTCAAAATTCTCTACCTCTTGGATGTCCGCGTCATAGTTTTTTCAGGTCCAAAGTGTTTAAAAAGGATTTGAGTGCCAAATCGGTGTAAACTCGTTGTAAATTTTAAACTGTTAATCTTAGTAATGTTTTATTGCACCCTGGTCAATTGGTAGAGGCTAACCACTGCATAGTTATTGGATTAAAGTAAAAATATACTCATATTTTATCATGAAGGAGCTACCAAACATAACTTATTTTATAATTAATCAGGAATTGATGAAAACTATCAAATTTATCGAGCCAAGACCTATAACCAATCTTGAAGATCGCAGTTTCGGCGTTGAGTGGTATGTCGTTTATGTTTTTGTGATAAATATTTGGCGCGATACGCATCGAAACTTTGGAGAAGCGACCAGCGGAGCTCAGCGTAAAGCGCCGTATTCTCTCCTCCTTCCTCTGTCCGCCATCTTAGAGCAGCGTGTGGAGATGTTGTTATGAATGAACTGACAGAAATAAACCTAGAAAATTACCAAACAATCCCTCTACAATGTCCACACATTAGCGAACACTCCAGCCGGGAATTCACACATTCACACAGATTTCCGCCAATGGTCTTGCAATCTGGATTGTGTGGGAGTCGGGTAGTCGCTGGCTCCAGAGCTCTGTTTTGAATTTTCCAGCTCCATTCCTTCTGGGCTAAAAAATTGCTTAGCCATTTGTGAACTTGCAAGCATTCACAGATAACGCAGATGTTGGCGGAAGAGCCATAGTAACTGGTTCGATTGCGATGTTGCGACTATATTTTACTAACAGAAATTCGTCCAGATTTTGACATTGAGATTTTAAATTTTTTTTAGACAAACGGCAACGGCAAAAGTCTCTCCTGCGCTTATGTCGTTTTTTTTGTGGTTTTGGATATACGAATGACTTCTCTTTGTTTTTTTCTTTTGTTTCCTATCTCTTTATTTCTCGTCGACGTCGAGGTCATTAGAGGCGGGATAGGACTAGAGGCAAGGAGCGGGAAGTAATGCTGCCATGGCCTTTTTTTTTAAAAAAAGTCATCCTTGCATTTGCCTAGAGTGATTTTGAAAACCATGGAAAACCCAAATCTGGTCGGTCGGACGGGGAATGAACCCACGTGCTCCCGAACGTTACCGCTCAGCCAGTACACTCGGTTTCATTTTGTTACGCAATACTGAAGAACCCTTCAATAACTTCCAGCCTTGTTTTTTTCCTTTGCCGAAAAGGGCACTCGTAGTATCGCACACTGTGAATGCATGACAAAAGAGTGCCGAGTTTTTCATTTCTGCGATGGATTTGCAGACTTCAGCCACATTGGAAGCCTTATGGCTGGTTTTGCTTGTGGCAAGGTGAATTTCATTTATCCGAATGTGTACTAGCTCTTGCTAACAGCATTACCGGAACATCGTATCCTTGGAGATGACTGCTGCCTCTTGACCTTAGTCGTGTTCAAGTGCAAACGATGCAAAGCTGGCATTCGCGACTTCTTTGCAGTGAATAGCACGATGACCCGCGGTATGGAATTTGTTCACAAGTAATTCGACAAGCTGATTTTTGTTATCATTGTTGTTTCAAAAACTTAGCTTGGTTTGAAATGACCATCGTGTTGTGGTGAGCTAAAACGATGGGAGAAGTTTTCCCTCCAACTCGCAACCGGCGTTTTCATGTATTCGTATCCATCGGAAACGATGGCTGACCAATGAAGACACAAAAGATTCACATGCTTCACAAAGCTGACCGAAAGTTGTTGGTGGGTCCCACCACAGCGGACAGGAGAAAGCTTCTGTTGATGATAATTACAACTAGTTCTTCACTGAACCTATCACATGAAGCAGTTAATATCTTTTTAAAACGGTAAAAGGAGAATTTATAAAAAGATTTTTAACGAATACATACAAAATGTTAAAATAAAAATTAACTATTTAATTGCAGAAATGGTAGCTTTATCTGGATTACCTTTTCAACACGTAGAAGATTTTGGGTTCCAACGATTGATGGATCTTGTTGCTGCAAATTATGTTCTAAAAGGTAAGGAAATATTTTACGTAATTTATTTGCAGCGAACTTTACGATCGAAAATAAAGAACGTGTTGAAGGATTTTGAGAAAGTTTCCTTCACATCATATATCTGGTAGGCTTTTTGGTCAGGTGTTTCATTGTTATCCTTAACATTACAAAATATTTTATAAGAAAAAATATCTCTTTAAAAGCGGAGATTTCGGCAATATTTGAAAGTATGTTTGAAGAGTAGGGAATCCCAAACAGAATGTGCACTTAATGGTAAGAAATGGGGGATCCAACATGAAGCGTGCCTGCACTTTATCTGACGTAGATAATATTAAGTAAGTGTACAGGACATCAGCTGCACCTGGTTATTAAAAAAGCTGTTAGTAATAATACGTAAAAAATTTGGAGGTCTAAGACGCATGAGTCGCACATATTTATCATCACCTGCAAAAAGCGTTTCAAGTGAGCAGTTTTTCAGTGCAGTTGGAATTATTTACGATCCTCATCGTAAATGACTTTCAAACCTCAACTTACTCTTTTTGAAGTACAATTTACCAAACTTAATTTTAAATATAACATTTATTTTTTTAAGTTTATGTAAAAGTGTTTGTTTTATCTGATGTAAACACTTTAACAGTACCTTAATAACAATTTCAGCTAACAAATCACAAAGATTAGAAATCACATCTCACTATTAAGATAGTTAAAATAATACCTTAAAACTTACTACAGTGGTAAGTTACCAGTTACCTTTGGTAACCTAGTAAAATAAATGTTTAAATAATTAATTTTTGCAATATACAGTCAAACCTCGTTAGTACGAACCTCGGTAAAACGAATTCCTCGATAAGACGAATTTTTTAAAATCCCCTTGAAACTTCCATAAAGGTCAATGCTAAAAACACCTCTATACAAAGCAGTAATTAGGTTAAAAACCTCGATAAGACGAATTTGTTTGTGACATGGGCTAGGACTGATTAACCTCTATACAACGAATATTCTTAGCACAAGACCTCTACAAGACGAATGTTACCTCTTTAAGACGAATTTCTTATGATCTTAACCTCCATAGTGCGTAGTTTTCAAAACAAACAGAAGCGTGTCTTAACATGAAACTCCCCACCCTACCCTCTTCCTTCATCAGTCATTGTTTGGCACGTGCCTTTGCAGTGTTGAGTAACCCTTCCGGCTGTGTTTTTAAGTGTACCTTCCGGCTGTGTTTTAAGACTGACCGTTGTGCGTATCTTTATTGTATGAACAGTAATGGCAGGGAAAAAGTCAAAAACGGCGCTAACAGTAGAGTTCAAGCGTAAAGTTTTGAAGCATGTGGAAGAAAACCCGTTGAAGAAGAAAATCACCATTGCTAAGGAGTTTAACATCCCTTCAACAACGTTAGCAACGATTATAAAGAATAGAGACAAGTACGATGAAGCAAGTGGACTTTGTAAGTTTTGCAAACGCGCTAAGTTTTGCAAACGCGCAAAGACCGGTGAATTTCAGGAAGTAGACAAAGCCACTTTAAAGTGGTTAAAGCAGTGCCGCGATAAAAATTTGTCAATCGGAGGCCCTATTCTCCAAGAAAAGGCACAGCAGTTTGCTGTACAATTGGGACACCCTGATTTTCGTGCCAGTAATGGCTGGCTGGAAAAATTTAAAAAAAGGAATGATATTGTTTTTAAAAATGTGTGTGGTGAATGTGCGTCTGTGGACAGTACAGTATGCGATGATTGGAAAGAAAAACTTGCTGACATTACTCAGGGTTACCACCCAGATGATATATATAATGCAGACGAGACCGGACTTTTTTTCAAGTGCCTACCAGATAAAACAATGACGTTTAAAGGAGACCCTTGCAATGGAGGCAAACACAGCAAAGACCGATTAACTGTGTTGCTTGGAGTCAACGCTTCGGGAAAAAAATAAGCTCAAGCCTTTGGTTATTGGCAAGTCACAAAAACCTACATGTTTTAAAAATGTGAACAGTTTACCAACACTGTATAAGGCCAACTCAAAAGCGTGGATGAATGGTGATGAGTTCAGTGCATGGCTGAAAACTGTAAACACAGAAATGAAGAAGAAAAAGAAAAAGATCCTGCTGTTTATTGACAATTGTAGTGCACACGGAACTGTTCCAAACTTGTCAAACATCTCAGTCCAATTTCTTCCCCCAAACACCACATCAAAGCTCCAACCACTTGACCAGGGAATTATTAAAAATTTCAAAGTGAACTACAGAAAGGAGGTTGTTCGGCAGTTTTTGACAGATATGGATCAAGACGTACCGACTAAAATCAACGTTTTAAATGCAATGTGGATGATTAACAAGGCCTGGTCAAACGTAACCGACAAAACTGTTTTTAACTGTTTTGCAAAATGTGGATTTCGTGTGACGGACCTCGAAGATGAGGACGATGACCAACCTCGAATTCCAGCACCCCAAAATGCAGAAGTAGGCCCAGATCAAAACTGGAACAAAGTTACCGAAAGACTAGGCGTCCAAGAAATGGAGTTTGAAGAATTTGTTGATTTCGATGATAATGTAGCAGTATGTGGAGAGCTGACGGAAGAGGATATCCTGGATTCTGTTCAACCCTCAAATCATAAAGAAGATGACGCAGCTGAAGATGATGAGGAGGATGCAGCCGCGGAGAGTGATCGACCGGAACTGTCAACGAAAGACGCAAGAGAAGCTATTGATGTGCTCAAGTGTTTTTTCTTAAAGAAAAATGCTTTAAGTGATAGTGTAGTGAAAGCCATCATCGATTTGGATTCCACATTGGATATGGTAACCCTTCATGCAAGTAAGCAATCTAAAATTGATGACTTTTTTAAGATTAGTTAGTCCTTATTTATTATATGTACATACTACATATGTATAAGTTTGGTTTCCATTTATATTTACCGTATTTTGGCTTCAGATTTGTTTTCATTTTACTATACAGTACATGGTTTTCAAACAGTTTATTGTTTGTTTTGATACTTGAGTGATTTAAATATAAACGAGTATGTATTTTTAAAATTGCTACATACATGTTTTTTTTTTTTTTTTTTTTTTTTTTTTCTTTTTAACCTTTTTCCTACATTGAAAAAATAACTTTAGTGTAACGGTAACAATGATTCGTATTATAGAGGTTGGCCATAAAAATCTTCGTTTTATAGAGGTTATCTCAGAGCGAGGAGAAACCTCTATAAGACGAATAACGGCAGTATTAAACCTCGATAAAACGAACCTCTTTATTAAGAATACCTCGGTAGTACGAATTTTTCCCTTACCCCTTGAAATTCGTCTTATAGAGGTTCGACTGTAAATGTGCCAGATACGAGATTTTAACAAATACAAAGTAATTGGAATTGAAGTTAATAGTATTTCATTGCTAGCTATCTTTAAAATTTTATATACGTGCTTGAAGAAATTCTTTACAAAAGATCCGCTAAAAAAAGTAACCGATATGGATACAGATCTTTTTTCCCCCTCGGATATCCGCGTATACGGACGGATATCCGGCACATCACTACTTGTAATGATTAAGATGATGAGGAAGATTATGAAGTTGAACATTAAATAATTACATTCGAGTTCAATAATAAAATCAAAAAATATTTGTTTCATAAATTTGAAAATTTCTGCAAATTGTTTAGGCTTTTTTTTTCTGCCAGTTTCATGTACATTTCAAAACCACGGCGCATGTTCCAAGAGGGTGGAATGCTTCGATGCGTATCTCGCGAACCTTTAACCACAAAAACATGATAGATATACCATTCTAAGTCCGCAACTGCTTTCTACAAGTTTGGTAATGGTTCTTGATAAATTTTTCATCAAATCCGGATTAATTTTTTCTTTCTGCTACGACTATTACTCAAAACTATACTTTCATTCAAAGGTTAGCCTCTCGAAGTTACTTATAGCGCAATGAAATGATACTAAGACTTATACATTAAGAGCTACAAAATTTTTATGCTGTATACCATTTAAGCCCTATTTACGCCCTTTTGACCCGAAAAAAAAAAAAATACTGACGCGTGCTCCTCAGAGATGGAAACTTTTCAGGATTTGTTTCTTAGGTACTAAATAACATCTGTGACAATTTTCTGCTCTACATTATATATTTTTTTTTCTTCTGAGGTTCATACCTATAATGTCTAGGATCAACGTGAGGTGCTTTCAGCCCAGAGCTGATTCATTTGTACCACTTGTTTAGACGTGTGTTTAGACAACAGTTTATCACAGAAAGACAAACTGTATACCATTTTGAAATTGTAAACTACAACTTTTGTTATATGTGCTGACCCGGTAGCTTCGACAGTTTTTTCAGCTACGCAGAGTTGTTTGTGAGTCATTATGCCCGATACTACACTTTTATGTAGTGGTTAGCCTCTCCCAATTGACTGCTGTGTAATAAAACGTTACTAAGTTTGACATTTTAAATTTTACAAGGAGTTTACAAAGATTTGCCACTCAAGCCCGTTTTAAGCCTCTTTGATCTGATAAAACTATGATGCTGACATCCCAGAGATGGGGATTTTTCAGGATTTGTTTCTTAGATACTAAGGTATTTCAGCGCTAGATTTGGGGGGGGGGGTCTCTAATGATAGTTTGTTAGATGCGGTGATTACATGAAGGACATTGCATTGAATTATTTGTATGAGTTCTCAAGGACGACCACGATGAGGGAAAGGAATATTTTTATCCCCAAAAGAACTATATTCTACGATGTAATGTAACATTTGACGTGATGAAGAAAGTAGATTTTCTGCCGAAACGCTCCACGACTGAATAATGCCAGCACAACTTTGTGTTGATATTCCTGCTAATATAAGATTTTCCTTTCCCTCACACTGAAACTTGAATTAATGTGATCGCTATCATTGATCCCAAAATGGTTTATCTATTTTAAAGAAAAAATTTGGATTAGCAACCTGGAAGTGGAGAAGAGTAAGGAATGAGAAGAGTTACAGGAAATAGAAAGAGAGCGCCCGCCAGCACTCGGAAACTAACCGGACATAAATAACAGTAAAAGTTATCTTTGATATAACACCTACCCTGAAAGAAATAAACCAGTATTGTGCAAGATTATTTAATCGCCTACAAAATTGCTTTTTGTTTGTATTAACTCCGTACGGTGTTGTTGTGTTCACTGAATTATATTTTGCCATCTATCTTTCTATGTTGTTACAGTTTTGACATTTTCTTCGGGAAGTGTGAGACGCCTATAGATAATAAACGATCTTGCTTTGGCATTTCAATACTTGTTTAAATAAATCACTATGATTGAGTTGTAGTCGTTGTCTCTAGTATTCCGTTATCCGGCTCGTGTTGCTGGTGTCCTTGGTCCGCCATAGCGCCCTGTCTTGGAATGCGGGCCAGTTTGACACGGCCATTGTGTGCGCTGCACATGGCCGCCAGAGCAGCTGCTTAAATAACTTACAATATTTATTCTAAATTACTAAGCAATACGTGGACAAACTATTTCTTGAGAACAGACGTGTTGCAAATCAGTGTGTACGCACGTTAATTGTCTTATAGAAAGTCATTTAAGTGCTAAAATGTCTTATTTATTAATGTTATTTTTGCTTTTGTGAAGAATACTCGATATAGATTTTTATTCCGCCATACATCTCGGATACAATGAAAGGCAATGCGGTCGGCCAGGAATCATCCAGGCAGGCTGTACCGCCGGATGGGTTTCAACTATGGTTGCCAACTTTTCAGATTTTCAAGGCCGGACAAATGCTAACATTTCACATCTCCACGACCGGAGGCAGGCATGTATCTTACAAAAAGTACAATTTACAGAGCAATTAGTTTTTTATTTTTACAATTAATTGTTGTTATACCAATTGCGAACTAAAAAAAATAAGAAAAAAATATTGTTTGGAATAACAATCTCAAATATTTAACAAAATTAATAATACAATAAAATAACTATTATTCTATTATTATGTCAACAAAACCTCTGCAGAAGAAACAGTGTCTTCTTCAGCACATCCACTTAAAAAAAAAAAATTAAAACTGCAGTTTTGGATGTAGATTTTGTTTTCCTCACATGTCCTTCTGTACTCGCTTGACGTTTCATTGTTTTTATGCCGTCAAGTTTTACAGTAAAATTCATTTTACACACTTGGCAATATGCGGCGGAATAGTTTTCTTTAAGTTTTAAATTCGTCATTTGAGAGCCACTCCTCGGTGAAACAACAATAACGTTCCTGTACTTTCTTCGGCAAATCACTCATTATGTATATGTAACGTGCCGGGTAGGTTACTGAGACAATAAACCTATCGCTTCATGACAGTCAGATCTGCGACCAACTGCTGTCAACTTTTGAGCACAGAGTGAAACAGTTGAATTATGTTCACCGGGAGGGGAATAAGGAGCGAGACGACCTTGTGTATTTCCATACTTTTTTAAATTTCTTAATAACCGGACATTTTGCGTCTGGTCCCACCTAGTGAACCGGACACGGACAAATCGCGTTACAACCAGACAGTCCGGCCGAAAACCGGACGGTTGGAAACCCTACGAATAATAATTAAAAACTAGTAATAATTTTAGGCGAGTTCGCTTTGTGAGTAGCAGCAATGCGATGTTGCCATTGCCATGAGTGCTACTAGTTCAGTCTAGCGCCTGCACTGTACTCAAAACGTATGTTACACTGTTACTGTTTTTGTTTTATATTTATTTATATATTCAACCTAAAAATATTTATTTTCAGATGGTAAATTCATTAAAACACGTCTCAGTTGTTGGAATCGCACATATAAAGAGCGCTTTTAAACGACAACAATGATTTTGACTCAGAATATATTGTAGAAAGGGTCTCTGCTAATGGATTTGATTATGTGAGCATCCGAAGCGATACAGAGGACAGTGGCGACATATCACTCGGTGCTACGTCAAACAGAATTAATTCTATACCGGAGTAACATTCGTGCCAAAGTTGAAAATGATATTACTTATCTACCTGGTTTAAAAATTTGCAAAAACATAAAGAGTCAACCATTTAGTGCTTTGCAATATTTATTGCTGATAATATAACAAGATCGTGAATTGCAAATCGTTTGCAGTCAACTGAAACAACACAGAAAGAAGTGAAGGCACTGTTTGGTTTGCGTTTCCTATCTGGTTTAACACGTTCTGGCCATCAAAACACGAAGCAAGAGGCCAAAGATAGATCGATTAGAACTGAAGTTTTGTAAATAATTGTCGAGCGGCGTATTTTATTTCTCATGGCTTCACGTCTCGTCGAGATAAGTAGAGGCGGGACTGATGGCATTGGGGACAGGAACGGGAGGGAATAAGTTCGATACAAAAATTTATACTATGGTGGACAATGAGATCTGCTATACCTTAAATATGGAGATACTAGCTGATACCCGCGACTTCGTACGCGTGGATTAAGAATTTCTTTGCCAGAATTTAATATAGAAAGTTGTTCGTAACGAAGGACTGGTCCCAAACAACACCGAGTAGGCATAATAAGACACGAAAACCATCACTATATCATTCTACCATCGAACCTGTCTCTTGAAGAGAATCAATTTCCAACATATTCAAAAACAGAAAAACAAACGAAGGTGCGGGAATGTGGGGGGGGGGGGGGGTTGTCAACTAAGGGCAGCTTTATTTCAGCTTGGTCTTTTTTTTCTTTCTTCAGCATGAGCATCCGATTCTTGGGTTCTAATAACTTTAGCTGCTCGTGCTCTGCTAGAGCTACACCTTAGGCCAGTTTACGTCCGCAAGCTATGTCAAAAAAGAAGGCAAAATAAACTGGTGCCATAAACATTTAAGCAGACACAAAGTAATAGAACAGAGAAAATCGACATTTATACTAAATAATACGTTTTTTTCTCTAAACGAAACTTATTAACAAATTATACACTAACATAATACGCGAGAAGCACAGTTTATGCAACGGACGTAACATTACAGACTAACACACACATCTGTCACCATTCGAAAAGTTCTCAAAGCTTTCGTGGCTACAACTGTTAATCATACCGAAAAAATGTCCTGTGCCCTTCCTACAGATACAAAGTATTTCCTTGACAAATTCCATCTATATCGTTTATAGCCTTTAGACATCAAACCGTAACAAAAAGACAGAGACTTACTTCCGCATTTATAGTGCAAATCACACACACACTGACTGCAAGAGTACAACCCCTGAGGGATGAATATAACGCAGAAAAGTGTACACCTACAGCATTGCAAGACTACCTACTATTTGCCTCTCATTGCACTCCTAAATTTGTGATATCTACAGTTTAACATTCAATCCGAACAACCAACGGTCCAGGCGTGACTCATACGATCAAAAACAATTTTTAAAAATCTTTGCCTTTACAGAGATTTGAACCAGAGACCACACTCCAACACATCAGTAAGCGGGCGCTATAACCACTAAGCTACCAGATAGCTGTATGGAAAGGTAGTACAGAGACCTACACATCCTACGCGTCTGTCTATCGCCGTTCAGTAATTTTTCAAAATTATAAGACAACATGTACTATTTATATAACCAAATGTAGACATTATTTTTCTTCTTGTTTCAAAGGATAAGTGTGCAAAGTTTCATCGAGGTCGGATGAAAACTGTGGATTTGTATGAATAACTAACAAACATACATTCATCTTTATATATATAGATATTGCGGCAAAAAACCCAAAAATAGTTCTTGTCGGCAACAATTTCACGCAGTTTACTGACAGGTACAATGTGTTTCACAATCTTCAAGAAATGTAGCAACGGATATTTTTTTCGCAAATTATGAAAGCATTGAAAATTTGTTGAAAACCCATAAACCAACTGTAGTTCGAACTTAACGTGCTAATAAAATCTGCATTACACCTGTTTTCAAGAAAGACAACACTGTTTGGATACTGAAAAGATATTTCAAATTTATCCTTCGTACTGAAGCCACGGAAAATGATGAACATGATGTCGTCATTGCATCATGACTATGAAATTGATCCTGAAGCCAAAAGTCAGAATAAACCTCCTATTATAATATTTTATAATTAGACCAAAAGTGATGTTGATGTAATTAAGTTATCAAAAACTTTCAATGTTTCCCGAAATTCTAAACGTTGGCTTCTTACAATATATTTTTCTTTACTCAACCATCCTGGAATAAATGATATGACTGTTTACATGTTCAATAATGCAACTGAAAGGAAGAAAACTAATTTTAGAGAAAAATTTATTCGCCAATTAAACTTATCTTTAGCAAAAGACCGCCTGAACACAAGAAGACAGAACCAAAGGCTTCCTGGAGAAATTCACAATAGAGCTGAAAAATACTTCCAACAATCACACACATTCAACCATCCTTTTAAAACCTAAAACAACTCCCGGAAAAAAGGGCCTAATACAATGCAGAGATGTACAATATGCATTATAAAAAAAAAAAAAAAATTGTAAACTAGGTGTGTCTGTAAAAAATGTAACCCGCTGATGAGGATTGCGGTAACTTTGAGGATCTCGACTAACCTACTGAGTGCAACTAATGGAGAATGGTAAGGCTGGTGTAGCGAGGCAATCTGATTACTTGTCGCCCGACAGTGACTGGCTTGCTGGTAAAATATTGACTTGCATGCTCAGTAGTGCATGTCTACTTTGTACCTTGGACTGTCGGTCGGTAGATTCTCCTTTGAACAAACAGGACGTGCTAACTCACATCTGGCTGCTGTGAAACTTAACAAACTTACATGATTTTGATAGTAAAATCTTAAACTAAATGACTTCCTGTTACATATACTGACATACATGGTAATATTCAGTAAGAGTCTCTTGGATGTGAACTAATACCCTCATTACTAGCTGTGGAATTCGTTAAGAACGTAGCCACCACTTTGTTGTTACGGGTAACCCATCATTATCACGATCGTTATCACTTCCACTGATCATTGCAGGCTGCGTAAAATAAATGATTCTTAAGATAAACGGAAGAATCTAAACAATGTAGCTCATACGAGGGTTTGCAAAAAACTGGTAACCGCTAGCAGCATGCCTTCATCTTAACTGCGACCAGTACGGCATGTTTTTATCCATCAACCGCGAGACCGATCTTCATCGCAACCGCGATATACACCTTCACCATGACCTGCTCGGCATGTTTATACCCTAAGAGCGAAGAAAATGCCTAAAGCGATTAGCGCCGTTTTTATCGCTGATCCGATATAAACAATAATCTTTCATGTTTCTTTGCTCTCATCGTTTATCGCAGCTTCAACATCATCACACTCTAAATTATTGTTATTAAATAACGGGAATTTGCTGTTTTCGAGGCTGGGCGCCACTAACAACATGGGCCGTCAGGGCTTGGCTCTTTGCTTTTTCTGGTAAAGGGCCGTCCATTAACTACGTCCGGTGGAAAGGGGGAGGGGGTCGACCGAAATTTCATGAAGGCAGTTGAGCTAAACGACGCGGATATCGACTTTAAGGGTATAAGGTCTGCAAGCGACGCGACCTCACAAACGACCGACACCTCGTGGAGCCGGGACGTGGTTGGCCTAGTAGAGCAGGCCTACGATTTTCTCTGGGGAGCACATTGGAAAGCTCTTCTTACTTATTCATTAAGGTTCGAATGTATCTTCCGCTTTTACTTGGAATTCCCTCTGAGCTTAGAAATACGATGTACACTAGTCCCACAAGTGAACTACGCGAACTAGTTCCCAGATCTCTCGCTCCTTAGTTCGTTCGATCCTTTCCCGAAGACCAAAAATTAAATTTAAAACACGAGGTTTCATTTGATGGCTGTGAGACAATATTAGAGGTTCTAAATTTATGAGAAAAATTAGTATCAAAGTGAACGAACTTTACTCGGAAATAACAATATTACACGAAATGTAGGTAAAAGTAAGAGCAGTATTTCATTAGTAAAAATGAGCTTTTGATTGACATTAATTTAACAACTGAAAGCGATAAAGCATATTACAATTTTACTGTAGACAGAAAATTGTTAAAGATGCAAGAAGTGCAAAAAATATAGCTTAAAAATAAAATAGTAAAAAAAAAAAACATAGCCTTTGTCCTTTTCTACTCTTTCGTAAAATATTATATTTTTGAAGTGTACTGTATTTTTATAGGTTATTCTAAAAAGCATTCTACCATTAATGTGAAAACAAAACACACTTTGATCCCATTAACACTTAAAAGACAACTATCAGTAACCACAACTATTATAACAAAGAAGAAAGCGCGTGAAGAAAACAAAGCGAGCGAACGAGCTGTCTTTCTGGAATTCCAGCGCGGAGCGACCTAGTTCGCGAACTAAACACAGCGCTACCGCTCGCGAACTAAACACAGCGCTACCGCTCGCAAACTAAACTGAGCGCTACCGTTCGCGAACTAAATTGAGCGCTACCGTTCGCGAACTAAATTGAGCGCTACCGTTGTGGTATCAGTATCGCAGCTACCAACTTTTGTTTTAGTTTATTATCTAAAAGGTAAAACAGTTCGCTGTGGACACTTTTCACTGAAGAGACAGATATAAAAAAAAAAAAAATGTAACTGTTAAACATTAATAATTATTCCAGAAGTCAGAAACGGAAATTTAACATGGATTTTCTATAGCCAATTGCTTTCATTAAAATCTAACTATTTACTAAGATACTCCAGACTTTTATCAACGAATACTAGAGCATTATTTTTAATATTATCAATTTCTGTGGAGAATTTGGCTTCTAAAGGCTTTTTCTTGTTTTCTTAACCAAAGAAACAGTATCTTTTACATTTTTCTAGCGCTGATTTTAAAGCTGACATAATATAATACTTATCTCAGTCTGTTGGTTAACAGATTTGTGAAAGTTATGTAAAGAAATGACTTGCGAAATTCAAAAAGATTTTAACTTTTGTGTCTTCATCAGTTTCATTCGTCGCCAAAATATTGTGAATGTGTGTTGGATTATCCTCCCCTACACTAATAAAAAAAAATAGCTCAATGACTTCCAATTTACTGGAAATTTACGCACTTTCGTTATTGTTACCACTTTCTCATTCAAGGGTCACTGTCATTTTTATATGTCTGGAGGGCATATGCATCCCCTATGGTAACCACCTGCGTGCGGATAGGGGCAAGCGTTTATAGAAGAAGAAGATCGGTTTATGGCAACTAAAGTGAGAACCGGTCCGCTTTACCTATGCATGCTATGTAATGGCTTCCCACTTCTAATTTTTTTCTTTTTTTTTTTTCGGTGTGTAAAATAAGTATACTGTACTTCCCTCAAGCGTTGTTTTCGATACATAAGTTTCTAGTTTCTAGGTAAAACATTAATAGTAATTCTACTTTTGCATGTAACTGCTTGGAAATTAGTTTGTAGCTGACACATTTCCACGTACTTTCTCTCTCTGTCTCGCTGTATCTGTAATTTTGTTTGCTTTAATGCATTTCCTCTTTCGGTTCCCCCCCCTTCGCTTCGCCTTCGACGGACGATTACGTGGGCGCGCTTGTCCTTCACCTCCCACGCACGCTCCAGCCCCAAAAACGTCCTCGTTCCGCCTCAGCTGCGGCATCGCCTACTGTGTCCGTTCAGATTATGTTTACCTTCCAAGTGGACCAGCAGTTTGCTACGCCGAGGGATACGGCGGCTTCTGCGTTCCGTTTCTTCTGCAATGATGCTGAAGACGGCGTTTCGGAAATCTCCTGCTTTCCATTCATTCAAGATGTTCTATCCACTTCTGTTTGTACCTGGAAACGTGCTGTGTGGAATCCCGATACTTGCAGATCTTGTAAATGTTGTTAGTTCTGGAGCGAACTGTTTTCAGAAACCTCCTCTCTGACATCCTCCATTTGGCCATCACTCCAGTAGATGGCGAGGAGGGATTCTAGATTCATTAATCTTCTTTAAGACTCCCTCCTGCGCCCGCAACATGTCTGACTCGCACACGCCAGCTTCAATTGCATGACAGCACGTAGCCCGCAAGTCTAGTTCACTTGGCTTACATGTGTTTCCAACTATGGAAGGGAGCCGGCAGCCCCTTATAAATACAAAGACTTGAACAGGTACACTGCGTAAATTCTGGAACACAAAATCCGGTAATAGATGGAAAAAGTTCCTTACAATTTAGAATCATTAATGATAAACATATATGACTGAGTTTTTGTGACTGCCACTTCTGATTCCCTTTTGATTTCCTGAGTCTTGGATAAAATATTGCTATGTAATGGGTACATTGTGGGATGGGAATAGAAAAGTGAGTTGTACTAGTCAACAGGTGTGTGTCGGATAAGTTATAATCGAATGACTGGCAGAAACACTCTGCGAGTTATCGATACAGCCTGGTAGGGGAGCTGCAAACGCTCGGTCCTGACGAGTCTGAGGTGACGGCAGACTTCGATCCACCGTCCGGCGATGAAGATTTCAGTTTCCAATGGCGCTATCGATTTCGTAAATGGGCGACCATAAAGGGGATCGGTTATTTCAACACTGGCGTCTGGGCGTATTTCATGATATTTCAATGGGCTGGATGAAAGTATCTGCTGGTTGTGCCACTGTAATCAAGCTATTTCTATTAATATTTTTTCTTCTTCATGGTATAGTGACTACCTCAACCAAGTTCCCATGAAGATTGTTGCCCAACCATCTTTTCGTAGACTGTACGCATTGAAGGAACATATTTCAACTAGAAAACCTCATTGCCACAGTGACTGGAGTCTTGGAAGACAATATGAAGTTCCACTGCGAAACTGGATTCCACAAATTGTTACTGGTAATATTCTCTCCAATTAACGCGTTTCTAAGTTCGGTATGCGGCTGCACGGACCGTGGGGGCCCACGCCACCACGGCAAGTTAACGTACAATTGGGTTAACTATATCACAACTATATATAAAAACAAAGGTAATTTGAATTTAGTTTGGAATGGGTTCTTCCAGATTTTTCTTCAGAACTTCATTTTTTTCCCAATAGAAAACATTTAATAGAATTATTTCCACCCCGGGAGCACAAGGAACAAAACAAAAAACGAATTACGCATATCGATCGTTCCTCATGAGTTACGGTCTTGAGTTCTTACAAAAATCCAATAGAAAATTCTCTCAGTTTATTCCCATATTTTCTCGACAATTTTTCGAAAATCGGTCCATATAAAAAATAACTTTTCAGTTTTCCAAAATTTTCAAATTTTTCTTTCGCTTAAAAAAAAAACTTTATTCTGACTATTATGAACATTCTTTAAAACATAAAAAAGTTGTTCCATTAAAAATCACTATCATTTTTAAGCGAATTTTCTAATTTAACGGAAACATTTTTCTCTCTCTGAAAACCTTATTCGCATTATTACAAATTTTAAAAAATAGTTATATTGATCGATAGGAAATAGTAATTTCAGTTTTTCAAAAATTTTCGCGGCAACATTTCTTTCTCTAAAAACCTTATTCGTAATATTATGAACGTTAAAAAAAAAAAAAAAAAAAAAAAAAATCCAAATCGTTCAGCCATTCTCAAGTGACGTAGTTACCAACGAACTATTGAACATGGCAGATGGCTTTTGAATCCGCCTCGACCATGGCCAGTAAAAGATACGATACTGTCTGCGATGTTGTGCTGAGGAATTAGTTTAAATTCTTATTCGATACTAGCAGTTAGTAAACAAGCTTTGGAGATATGTATACTCTCTTCCTTCAATGTTTTGGCAAACGTCTGAGTAAACACTTAGCACAATTTATCTAGAATTATTATTATAGCTTACTTCTGTGATCAGGTGGCTTGAAAGGAAACACACAGCGTATTACTCACAACAAAAGTGTCGCACCGACGTTGGTACTTCTCAAATATTTACAAAATTTGTACAATTTAGTTTACTGCTCACAGTTAAAGCGTTTGACTCGAATTCTGATTCCCAAGATGGATAAGTGGGTTCAAATTCTACAACAGACAAACTTTCCTTACACATCGAATTATGCACTATAGTGTGTTGTTCAGACAATGAAGGTGGGTGAGGATCCTGACAATTTTTGTTGCTCCCTGTCCATGAGTGTAATGTTTTACTCATGTTGATAGGTTGCCTCTCATTTTTGTGTGTGTCACTGCCTTTAAATTCAGACTACCTTTCGTGTCGGTGTGTTATATAAGTTTCTGCTAAGGCTTTTGTTCTATCACCACCTTCATTCGACATACTAAGCTCTATGATGCAAACATGCGTCGATGTCATTATTCACAAACCCTCAAACTCGACCCATGATGGGTAACGTTCGACGTGCAGGTTCTGTAAATTTTTATCTTTGTTGAAGACCATTGTGTCTACCGAAACAGACAATTTATCGAGATGTCGTCTTTCGTGGATGGAATGATCGTAATTTACACGATTTTTTCCAACTTTGGGGAATTAACGTTATTTTTCATGATTACTGGCATTTTTATATGCTTTTTCCACGAAAATTGCTCACTTTTGGCTTTAATTCACAATATTTACAGGACCGTTTCAAACGTGATCTGTGATCGAGAGCCTACTGGAGCTAGAGATCCCAAACCCACATGGATCACCGTTAGGCGTGGCGAAATGATAAATATTTGAGGTGAAGCTACATATTGCCTTTCAAGACTCTGAAAGTAAGGTGTCCTAATGACAATATATTCCTGAATAATCAATAATCGCCTACCGTGTGAACCAGAAAACGACATTCAAAGTGTGACACGTGCTCCTCATATGAAAGCGATATTCGTATAATGAACGAGCTTTTCATGTCAAAAATATGTCACAACAGTAACATTGTACCTGTCAATAAAACAAGCAACAAACCTGACAAAAAAAGTCAACTTGTACACATTCGTCACGTTGCTTTCCACACTACACTGTGCAAGAAATCTTACATTCAGGCATTGCTGCTCACTTCAATGTCTACAGTTTACGTTAATATGGGTGGTCAACAATCTCCATGGGATATTTGTTTGGTGTAGTCGGTATACAATGAAGAAAAAATATTAATACCAGTAGCCTGATTACAGATTTCATACAGATAATTTCGCCCATTAAATTGGTATGAAATACACCCACACATCAGGGCTGAAATGTGACATTTAGGCTGGAAAAATCAATCTACTTGATGGTTATAATTGCAGTCGCCCATTGAAAACTGAAATCTTGATTGCCGGACGGGGAATCGAAGCCTTCTCCTCGCAATCGACAGGACCGAGAGTTTACAGCTCATCCAGCAGGCTGTGTCAATATTGCAACTGTATAGATAAATTGTTGTATCTTTCTGCTTCATATCATTCGTTAAATTATTACTTTCCCGTAACACTCCTGGTACCTAGAAAAAGTCTCCGTTTCCATCCTCCAATATCCCTGTTACAATGCGCTCTCTTGTCCAAGACACAGAAAATCAGAAGCACAGGTATTTATTGCAGTCGGACACAAGAACGTAGTCATATAGATTTTATTAGTACTGATGCTAAACTATAAGAAAATTTTCCGCCATCCACTCACTCCCATGAAACAATGTTGTTATAGCTGCTACTTTCGTAAAATCTTATGCGGGTTTCATTGACAGCTTTCTAGAAGGTTATACATATTGCTTGATATCGATTTAATTTCTTCGCAGGTTCAAGTAAATTTAGAATAGTTGAGAGCGATTTTATCACGAGATGTGCTGGAGTTTTTGATTTGAATTATACTTTGTAGCAACTCGTGAATATCTAGAGGCTAAATAAATTTAAAAAGATGCAGAAAACTGAACAAAACAAGTCATTAGAAACATTTACAGCCAACGATGAAAAGAAAAGCACTGAAAATATAGACTGTTGCTCCCATTTTCCAAGCCTTGCCTGGTAATCTGTGTGACTTGATCATAAGGCTCCAGCTTCCAATACCTTTACGAATGAGATATTATAATAGATATGGCTTTCATTGGTAATTAGAGGTTGATTTCATTACTGTTAATTAATTTTGGGTGCCTTTTATAATTAATTTTAATAAACAGAGTTACTTTACTTTTATATTGATGAGAGATTCATAATATAACATCTGCAAACCTTACAATTTATTAATTCATTTACATTTAAACAAAAAACAATTATATCTGGCACATATAAATTTACAAATTCCGTGATTAGCAAATTGTCAAACCGAATAAATTTCTGCTAGCTTGAAAGGTTTTTATTACATGAGTCCCTTTCTCTCACTGCAGATCACTCTGCGGGTCGTTGTACGGGTGTGGAATTTACTGGAAGCTTGAAGGATGCAAGTAACTAACGGTTGCACTTACCAGACGGTCCACGTGGTCTTGAGGATATCATCATTTGCGATGCACTATATAGTCACTATCTGCAACTGATAGCCGGAGTCCAACTTTAGACATAGCGCGTCGCTCTGTCCTCCTCAGCTCCCACGTACTGGATGTCGCTCCACTCTGCTCCTCACTCCTCTTTCCTAGTCGCCAATCTCCGTTATCTTCTCACCAGAACAAAATATGATGTTCTGTGTTCATTCGTCAGTCAACAGCTTATCCCGCCATTTTCGGAGCATCCCGAATTCTCCCGAAACTACACGAACAGCTCAACTAGAGACGGCTTTCTCCGCTGTCTCCCAGCTGATTCCAAGGCTTGCGGACTGGGCATTTCACAATAACACCGCCTGTGAGCCGCCTACCTGGCCCTCGGTACCTAGCCCTCCTGCCCGAGCTGTTTACCCGCTGCGCGTCTGTCAAATTGCTGTTGTATTCACTGGTTATCAAATAAAGTACATCTAATGTATCTCGGGTCATATCTGTTACATTATTGAGTCGCTGTTAAATCATGTCTTCTCTCGGAGAAAGCTTGCTTTCTTTATAAGAAATTCGATACTGTTCCTCCAAGTTTCAAATTCGTCGTAAAAAAATCTGATTTTTTAGGTATTTTTAGCGTGTTGTATGGTACCAGGGATACAGTAGACCTACGGGTGTTACTGTAAACAAGTGTGCTATTATCGCTCTGGAGTTCTAGAAGTGTCATGGCAGGTGGAGCATTGCGACTGGGGTTGGCCCTTTCGTTCGTTATTTTGGGATGTGATAATTGTCATTTATATGAAGATAAATGAATAAGTGGGCGAAAATTTGTACCAGCCTAGCTCTTTTTTGTAAGACACTATCGAGGGCACATCCACGACCGACAGATGAGTCGACAGTGAACGACTGCAGCATTGGCTGTGGTGCCTATGAGGCGGCCGGTATAAGGACGTGCAGAGCAAACAGCACCGCTTAGAAGCCGGTTAGAGCGGCGTGTTTGGTCGGCAAACAGAGCACCGCATCTCTTTAAAGGACGCGTGCCGAGTCTCCTCAGAGCCTCGCGGGATCACACTCAAACTAATTCCCCATACATACGCTTACTATTCGTGCTTTCTGTAAACATTAAAGTTTTTGGCTGTGGAGTTTGTTTAATCATTGCTGACGTATTTCCCTACAAACGAAAACTTGCCTCAAGTTAAGGACTATCTCCAGATACGACTTCAGATTCTTCTACCCAGTGCTCGTGATAAACGCATGTCTTCTATGTACATTCTAAATGTACTGTTATATCAAATTAACTTTAAGTGGAATGCTATATTAATTTCCACAGACACATCTAATTACCCTTCTTAGAACCCGATGCATGCATTGTAATTGATTCCACATCATAAAGCAATACTTAAAAACTTCCTTGCTGAAATTATTACTAGCTGATATGCCTTCCACCATAATTCACAATTCACACTACAAAAATACAGGGCCTCCCTATTCATACCTGGTTAGCTAATAAGCTGAATCTTTTTGGAATTTCTCTTCGTTCCGTGCTGTCCTACGCAACCAGAATGCCCTCTTTCGTTCTGATCCAACCAACAGAGTGATCAACAACGACGGCCTTGCTTTTCCTCCCCCCAAAACCGATTTCTTTTAAGCGTATTCACTATGGGAGCGTGCATAAACCACGTAGCTCCATTTTGGCCTCCTGTGAACCCCCCCTCCGCCCCACGTAGCCCTCCGTGGCTTTTGCCTCTACCCCCCCCTCCTCCCCTCCCACGTAGCACGTAGCTTTTATTCCCTTTTGATTCCAGAAGACATTTTGTGCTGTTTTATCTTGTCAGACGATTGTAAATTATATAAGGAGATAATTAACTGAGAGAAATAAATATTCACATGCTGTTGTGAGTTCTGTTCCTCATTTTAACTGTGAAAAATGTTATGAAAGGAAAGCTACGTGGCCTGGCTCGGAACCCCCCCTCCCCCCACGTAACCCAGCGTAGCCTTTCAGCCAACCTCCCCCCCTTTAGACCGGGCCACGTAGTTTGTGCACACTCCCTATGACTATCGCTCGCCCTGTGGCGATTCTGTGCAAAGCAATCATCTTAATAAGCGTTATCTGTAGTGATCATCACGGTGCCGGGGCACTGGGTGATGGTCACAAGCTCTCGATTAGCGAAGCATCACATGTGCCGCAATTAGTTCGATTTGACGATAGACAGGTTTGTGGGGATAATTGAAACCTCCTGGCGGATTGGATGGTGGGCCCCACACCCAGGGCCGCCGTAAGCGGGTGTGCAAGGCGTGCACCGCACGCGGGCGGCACATGGAGGGGGGCGGCAAAACTAGTGATCGACAGTCGCCGCCCCGCGCGATAGTTGCCACTCCATTGTCGCCGCGACGAAATTTGCAGCGTATTATGTAGCGGGCGACCTTTTTTTTTAACCGACTTCAGAAAAGGAGGTGGTTCTCAATTCGTCTGTATTTTTTTTTTTTTTTTGATGTATGTTTAGCGATATCTTCGCCAATTTTGAACCAATTTAAATGAAATTTTTTTAGTGGATAGGGTATACATCCAAAGTGGTCCCATATGAATTTCATTGAGAAACCACCCCTTCTACCCCCTTAATTTTTATACAAATCCACATTTTTTATTCGATCTCGATGAAACTTTGGACATGTATAACAAAAAATAAAGAGAAAAATACTGTCAACTTTTGGTTTAAAAAATTGAACCCCTCTCCCCCTATCCACCCCCTTAATTTTTGCCAATTTTGTTTTATTCAAAGCTACAGTCGACACCATTTAACTGATCGCCATTAAAGTTGGCAATTACATGTAGTTTCTCATGGAGAAGGTTTCTGACCAAAAAAATAAAAATAAAAAACCACCCCTCTCCCCTTTACATCCCTCAATTTTATAGAAACCTACAGTTCTTATCTGATTTTTATTGAACTTTGCCCATGTATACTTTAAAACAAAGAGAAAATCCTGTCAACATTTGGTCTGCCAAAGTTTAACCCCTTCCCTCCTTCCACCCCTTTAATTATTGGCAATGTTCTTCATAAAAAGCTACACTCGACACTGGTTAACCGATTATCAATAACTAATTAATGTAAAAATTTCAATAACAGTAATGTAAAATATTGTCCATTTAGATTTACTTTTTCCTAAGCAAGGTATAAAGTTATTTTAAAATTTTTAGTGCTTTTTTTTGAGGCGGTTTTTATGTTTTTTTAAACAATATTTTTTTTTAGCTCAACAGCTGCTTCGGCTGGCCGGCGACATTCGGGATGGCAACAATGGGGGCGGCAAATAATGTTGGAAGGGGCGGCAATTTCACAGTTGTTTGACCCGGTTCGGAAATTTCCTAGGTACACCACTGGCTGTAGTTAGATAGGGGGCGGCATAATCGGTATTGCACGCGGGCGCTCAAACAGCTGGCGGCGGGCCGGCCATACCTGGAACTTGGACTGTACAGTATTGCCATCGTACCCGTTTTTAGTGATGTCTTTGGCATAGACTATCAGACGATGAAGGGATATTTATCGGCAATAAGTGAATCTTTCCATTTCTAAACCCTAGTACCCACTAGGACTCTAGAATCGATTCAGAAATAAGGCCGGGCGCATATTGACGCGCAGTCGACGCAGCGCAGCGAAGCGCAGCACAGTTTCTGTCTCTCTATGTTTTGGAGCGGAACAGCGCGTATTGAGACGCAGAGCAGGGCAGCGCAGTACTGCGCCGCACGTGGCCTGCGCGACGTTGTGATCACGACACAGAAACTGTGCCACGCAGCTCACTCGTGCCGGTTTTTTCCGTAACACTTCTTGCGTTGTTTATAATCTTGCTTTACTTATAATCATTTTCAACTATGGAATAAGAAAAATTGATTAATCTGGTGCGTAACCAACCTACGATTCACAATATCAATCATAAAAAATACATAAAAATTACATTTAAACAAGAGATTTGGACAATGAGCTCAACAAGTGGCGAGGAAATTCAGCATTTATTTATCATACAACTGTCCACTTACAATTTTCACTTTTCTTTTTTTAAATTCATTTTTAATAAAACTTCGAAGGCTATTATCACATTATTTGTTTTCTTATTATTTGTACTACATCATTGAATAGTGTCCCCGAGAAACACTTAATTTGTTGACACTGCTTTTTTAGTTTCAAGTTTTTATGTTCTGTTATATAGTTTTCATAAAAATATAATATGAAATAAAAGAGAGAAACATTCTTATAAATGTCATGTACCGTCAAACGCTAAATAATCTTATATATATAAAAAAATAGACGTGTTTTTTCCTATATTTCACTTTTCAGCCACCACTACCTAGCACAGATCACTGATGTTTGTGGGTGGAAGTAGCGTTGAGTTTCCTGTCGTGCACAACGTTGGCCGAATGCCGATAGCTGTGGGGATGTGGGAGATATAATGATTAAAGTTGGTCAGTGCAGGGCGTTTTCATATTTCGACCAAAAATTCGTATCTCCGTATACTTCTCTTTCCTGCCACAACTACATAACATAGACCTTTGGTGTTTGTGTGTGGTAGTAAAATCGTCTTTCCTGTCATGCACTATGGTTGTTAGATGTCGGCAGCTATGGGGGTGTGGGAGATATGGGGGTTGAAAGTGGTCAACCTGTGGCAATTTCATACTTCTGCCAAAGACAAAAGTGTCATGGTATATCACTTTTCAGATAACTGGCGTTTGTGTGTAGTAGTAGCACAGAGTCACCTTTCGATCACAACAGCGGCCGAATTTCAGAAACTGTAGTACTGTGGTAGATATGGTGGTTGAAAGGGGCCGACCAAGGATATTTTCGTTTTTCGACTGTCTCCGCATATGTCACTTTTCTGCCACAACCACATAGCATAGAGCATTGGTGTTTGTGTTTGGTAGTAGAATCGTATCTCATGTAGTGCACTATGGTTGTTAGATGTCGGTAGCTATGGGGGTGTGGGAGAAGTGGGGGTTGAAAGTGGTCGACCTGTGGCAATTTCATACTTCTGCCAAAGACAAAAGTGTCATGGTGTATCACTTTTCAGCGAAAAACTATATATCACAGATAACTGGCGTTTGTGTGTAGTAGTAACACAGAGTCACCTTTCGATCACAACAGCGGCCGAATTTCAGAAACTGTGGTACTGTGGTAGATATGGTGGTTGTAAGTGGCCGACCAAGGATATTTTCGTATTTCGACTGTCTCCGCATATGTCACTTTTCTGCCACAACTACATAGCATAGAGGATTGGTATTTATGTTTGGTAGTAGAATCGTATCTCATGTAGTGCACTATGGTTGTTAGATGTCGGTAGCTATGGGGGTGTGGGAGAAATGGGGGTTGAAAGTGGTCGACCTGTGGCAATTTCATATTTCTGCCAAAGACAAAAGTGTCATGGTGTATCACTTTTCAGCGAAAACTATAGATCACAGATAACTGGCGTTTGTGTGTAGTAGTAGCACAGAGTCACCTTTCGATCACAACAGCGGCCGAATTTCAGAAACTGTGATACTGTGGTAGATATTGTGGTTGTAAGTGGCCGACCAAGGATATTTTCGTATTTCGACTGTCTCCGCATATGTCACTTTTCTGCCACAACTACATAGCATAGAGCATTGGTGTTTGTGTTTGGTAGTAGAATCGTATCTCATGTAGTGCACTATGGTATTTAGATTTCGGTAACTATGGGGGTGTGGGAGATATGGGGGTTGAAAGTGGTCGTCCTGTGGCAATTTCATATTTCTGCCGAATACAAAAGTGTCATGGTATATCATTTTTCAGCAGAAACTATAGATCACAGATCTCTGGCGTTTGTGTGTGGTAGTAACACAGAGTCACCTTTCGATCACAACAGTGGCCGAATTTCAGTAACTGTGGTTATGTGGGAGAAATGGTGGTTGTAAGTGGCCGACCAAGGATATTTTCGTATTTCGACGAAAGGCATGTGTCTCCGCAGATTTCACTTTTCTGCCACCACTACATAGCATAGAGCATTGGTGTTTATGTGTGGTAGTAGAATCGTGTCTGTTGTAGTGCACTATGGTTGTTAGATGTCTGTAGCTATGGGGGTGTGGAAGATATGGGGGATGAAAATGGTCGACCTGCGGCAATTTCATATTTCTGCCAAAGACGCATGTGTCACGGTGTATCACTTTTAAGTGAAAACTATCAATCGCAGATCACTGGCGTTTGTGTGTGGTAGTAACACAGAGTCTCCCATCGATCACAACGTTGGCCGAAATTCGGTAATTGTGGAAGTGTGTGAGTTATGGTGTTTGAAATTGGTCGATCATTAATATTTTCGTATTTCATCCAAAGACTTGTGTGTATCCGTAAATTTTACTTTGCTGCCGGAACTACATAGCGCAGAAGACTGGTATTTGTGCACTACGGTGGTTAGATGTCTATAGCTGTCAATATGAATTCTTTACAATCACAAACGAAGTCGTGGGTACCAGCTAGTTAAATAAATAACCACGAAAATACAGCGAGATTTTCTTCAGTTCTAATAGATATTTGAGCTTTGTCGAGAAAATAACAGGTTACATTATGCCGTGAATCTCCGCTCGAGTCATCCGGAAATTATCTTTTGATAATTCTCTTGTCACCGCAAAAGCCAGATGAGAGTTTCTTCTTTTCATATACTCACTTTTGCATAGTTTTATCTAACTCAGCTTCTGTTAAAGTAATAACAATTTTCTAAGTTCGGCATCCCAATCTGAATCAGAAATCAAAAATCGAGTTTTTGCATCGACATGTTTTTGGTTAAGCTTTATTGTCGTTTTTCGCACAACACAATGCTTTGTAAACTGCCGCACGAAACTGCGCTCTAATATGCGCGAGTAACTGCCAGTCTGAGCTGCCCTGCCCTGCTCTGCGTTGCCCCTACTGCGCCACGCAGCTCAATGTGCGCCCCGGGTAAGAATGTTCCGTGCTGCGTAGCTTCAATGTTGGGACTCTGCTCCGCAACAAGAACTGCATCCCCACCAAGATTCATGTTGCGATTCAGACATGACGGAGCAAGTTGCTCTCTTGGGAATTTCCGTAGCTCTTTTTGTATAATTAATAATTTAATTTCTGTTTCTTATGTTCGTTGCGGATGACTCCTTTCCTTTATTTACAAACGTAATTCAACCTTTTCCCGGACGTAGCAGTGATAAGCATACACCGGAAATAATATTCAACTATGGCCTGAGTCGGCCTCGACGAATTATTGGAAATGTGTTTGATATATGGAGTTCAAAATTCCGAGTAGTTTTTTAACGTGTAGATTTGCCTCCTAACAAGTAGAAACAAGACTCTTGCTTGCGCCTACCTGCATAATATTTTCTTCGCAGAAATGCATCTTCGAGCAACGCATGTACACCTCCTGCCTCTTTGAATCAAAAGATTCTGATGTGAAAATGTTACCAGGATCATGAATATGAGAAATTTTGCCATCTAAGTCCCGTTATCCTCGCACATAATGTCCAAATAGATCGGCAAGCGAAGCGACGAAATTCCTAAATCAATTTCCCGAGCGTGGAGGCTGAGCAGTAGTAACATTCTGGCCTCGTATTTAGCAGGACGTGGGTTCGTTTTCCCATCCAGCCATCCAGATTTGGGTTTTCCATGGTTTCGCCGAATCTCTTCAGGCGAATGGCGCGATGGTTCCTTTAAAAAGGCCATGGCCGAAATCCTTCCAGTTCCTTGTTCCCAGTTCTTTCTCGTCTCTAATGACCTCGACATAGACGAGTCGCTAAGCCATAAGAAAAAAAACAACTTAATTCTGCGATTACTGTCAGGATCGTAATGGATATATAGGTTTATTTAAAGGAAATTAGAATATTTTATTGGAATTCATTTCAGTAGCGAGCAGGCCAGTCTTCGCACGCGCCGAGCTGAGCGCAGTGTTGTTTGTTAGGAATGTGCTGAGACGCTGACTCGATCCATATTACTGGTTGGAACAGACTCTCTGAGGTCAATAAAGTTCACCTTCGATGTAGCAACGAATAATTAGCTCTCACTCTGCGGGCAGTCATCGACGAGTAGATAGCTCATACTGTGCGGGTAGCTTTCATCAGCCAGTACGGGTTTCTAACAGTCAAACCGACTCTCTTCGCTCAAGTCTGTTCACCATGTAGGCTCTGCAAGATCATGGGGGCGGCATACCACCAGCCACTTAGCTTGCCATTCAATCATACAACAATCCATTAGTCTACGAGTTATTACTCAGTCAGATGCAATTAGCATCTCATATAGGCGCAGTCGGGAGGATCCTCGCAGTCATGTTCACGGCTTTCAATGACTTTAAATGGGACCTCATAACCGCTAGATGCCTGTTATCATTCAAAATAGGATAGAATCTCAGCTGGTCATCTAACACGTACCAGCCTTCCCCTATCCTGGTTGCCGAACCTACTAATCGGCTGGTGTCACATTATTCCTGACAAATTACATCTTATTAATTAGCCCACAAGACGCAAGAGCTCAAGACCATCAAGATAGAAGAGACTTCTGCAGCTGCAAGAACGCCACGAGGTTAGTTAAACTCTCCTCTAGAGTCCCACCACAGTTAAAGTCCACAACGAACCCAAATCTATCCCTCGGCTACCCTGTCAGTCCTGTCAGTCAGATGGGGCTCTTACATTACTTTCTGTCAACTGATGGTTCACCGCGGTCACAAAATCTATATAAATAAAAGGGAAATGCTGTTCGTTGGTAATCGTATCACTTGAGAACGGCTGAACCGATTTTTATTTTTTTAATTTTAATATTAGTCCGAATAAGGTTTTTAAATGAATAAAACTCTGAAAAGTTATATGGTAATTTCGGGAACACCGGAAAGTGCTTTTATTCTATTGGATTTTGCACGACCTCAAGACCATAACTCATGATTCAAACGATGGATGGGCGTAATTTTTTGTTTTTTGTTTGTTTTTTTGTTCCTTTTTTTTTTTTTTTTTTTGTAACAGTTTAACGTCCCTTTTTTAACAACGTGGTCTTTAGAGACGGGAAAGGATGGGGGCAAGGAATGGGAAGGAATTCGGCCATGGCCTTTTGAAGGAAGCATCCCGGCATTCACCTGGAGTGATTTGGGGAAACCATGGAAAACCCAAATCTGGATGCCCGGACGGGGATTCGAACCGCCGTCCTCCCGAATGCGAGGCCAGAACGCTATCCGTTACACCACCACGCTCGGTTTGTTCCTTATGCTACCGGGATGGAAATAACTCAATTAAATATATTCTACTGAAAAGAAAAAGTTTGGAGAAAATCTGGAAAAACGAATGTTCGAACAAAAATATGATCCTGAAAGTTGTTAACGATGTAATTAGAACATCTGGCGTCCAGGACGTCCTGGCATTGTGTCTATAGTCGAGGAGTTCATCCACAGTGCAGTCACATTCGGAGGGGAACCGCACGTCTCAAAACACAGATAGTTTCAAAAGAAGAACAGCGGAAGGAATACCAAAGACACACACGAAACGCGTAAATATTCTCGTGCCACACTCCGTCACAAACCTATGTGAAATTAGTTGCTCTGCTTACACCGAAATATTTCATTGTATTCAGCGTGTCTCTATCTACCGTCATCTTCGTTATTAGGTATCTCGTGGTTTAATTATATAAGAAATAATTACTCCACGATACAGTTCAAATTTTAACTGTTTTTATTTTTCGAAGACATACACGACTTCAGAGATACTGGTCACAGGTAAACACAAACTCCAGCGATTCCATTCAACACTTCTTCCAAAGACAATACTGCCGTACATTCTCACAGTACATGCAAAACTGTTCGCTCAAAAGTCTGTCCATAAACTGTGTCAGCTGTCTCTGGCGTTCGCTTTATATAAGTTTCATCGAAAGTTCTAGAACATTACAAAGGCTTCCGACACATATTTCTCGAATTTTAACAATACTTAAAGAATTAAAAACATATTAAAACCAATCAAAATTAATACATAATCATTTACAATCATTACAAAATGGTCAGAAATGAAAATTAAAGATATTTAAACACATTATGTCCATTTATACTGATTTACAGTAAATTACAAGACAAACGTACAAAAATCATATTCAATCAAACTCTAGCTTGCTACAAATGCTCCATAAAATACAATTCCATTTAGAGTTTATGTTTGACGGCTGTTACACCTTCCTCTGTCCTTATTTTCGTTTTCATTTCCTAAGCTACACCTGTAGTTTCGAGCGAACCAATACACATTCTTTTACTGCAACAGATATTATTCCTGGTCTAGCCGAGCTTAGGCCCTCTAGTTGGTGAAGCGACTTCTCTCACCGCGAGGCGACATCTGGAGCGGCGACCACGCATATAGAAGACGAGAATGAAATGCTTCTCTGGTTTCTGTACTTAGTGTGGAACAAGAGAAAAGAAAGCTGCCGATATCAGTGCTTCTGAAACAATTTCATTCATTTTTACGTAGTAAAATGAAGAATACGACAACGCTGCGCTCCCCCCCCCATTCCCATCCCTCGCTCCCCTAGAAGAAAAATCAAGTTGCCTTCAGTACGCTTCGACAAGTGAAGAACTGACTCAGGAGCACTATGGGAGAGGAAAGAGGGACTTGATTATGCCTGATGAGTGTGCATCGAAATTTCATGAAAGTTCACAGTGAGATATTGTGACATAAAGTTACTGCAAAATTTTCTGAGAATCTGAGACGATTAATGTTTACATAAAAAAATTATAATTGAATTACGATTTTAATTAACTACACAGTAGGTCCTTGGATCAAGTGGTTGGATTACTGTGTTAATTAATAATAAAAATAGTTTGTTCAACAGGTTTCACTTTGATTTTGTTTGAAACCGTCATGTTTTAGTCCCCCACCCCACTTATTCGAAAAAAATACGAGTTGTCCCCTGCCCCTAGTTCAGATCTTGGTCTCCCCCCTCCCCCTAGCTCTGATCATGGATACGCCCTTGTATGAAATCAGGAAATAATGACAACAAAGGTAAAAATTAAATAATCAATTTTAAATTTTTATTATTTATTTCATGTAATTGTATATTACGTGTTTTACATGTAAACACTGAAGTGTAATGATACAAAAAGGAGAAAAAATCTGCATTGCTGATTGATTTTCTTCCTCCACGCCGGTTGTAAGTGGCGGGGACAGCATGGTTGTAGTTGATGAGTTATGGTACTACAACTTGTGCTTCACATCGGCCAATGCCCACTTTCTTCGCTTTGCAGAAACCAAACTTCCACTGGCTTTTCCCTTTTTCGTCTTTTTTGGTATGTGTCCTTTGTTTTTTCACCATTTCTTACAATCTTAGTATCGGCTCTTTATCTTAAGTTTGTTTCGAAATTCATAAGCTTAAGTTTTATTCATTGGTTCTTAAGTAGTTTTGTTACCTAGTTATTATTCATAAAGCTTCAATTTAATTACATATATATATATATATAAACATTTCAACAGTTAGTCGAGTATAGCGCCTATAATATTTAATAAAAACGTTAAAAATAAGGTATAAACTTTATTAGACCACTTTATCAAATAAATTTCAGGTTTGTTTAGAAGGCGTTTGAAGTATTTGGGAAAATCATGACTGGAAACTGTCGCGCCTGCCGTAGGTACGTTGCGAAGGGGATGGGTTGTAGTTGGTGTAAGAAGTGGTTTCACTGGGCATGTGGGGAAGAGGAAACGGGGGGGGGAAATGAATCAGGCTCTCCCATGGTTTTGTTCACTTTGTCTTAAGGATGATAGGATGTGGGAGATGGGTGAAACGATCAGGGAATTGCGTGAAAGGATCAGGGTTCTTGAGGCTCAGCCTGTGGAGGTTCCGCCTGTGGGGGCTGAGCTTGTCGAGGCTCATGCTGTAGAGGCTGAATGTAGAGATAGTGGGTTGGAGGAAGTTGAGAAGGATGGATGGGAGCAGGTAACAGGTCGTAGGAGAAATATAGTTAACAGGATGAAGAAGCCAGGCACTTCAGTAATTGTGTGGAAAAATAGGTTTGACCTGTTGCCAGAGTCAGGAGGAGAAGAGCCTCATGTAGATGTAGGAGTAGGTAAGATGCAGCAGGCCTTTAGGAATAAGGACGTGCAAGGTAAGAATAGTAAGAAAAAGGTTCTGCTGCTAGGTAGTAGCCATGGGGGAGGTGTAGGCCCTCTTCTGCAGGTTCAGTTAGGTACAGGTTACCAGGTCACAAGTTTTTTCAAACCTAGTGCAACACTAGGTCAGGTAATAAAGGATATAGGTTTACTTTGTAGGAGTTTCACTAAGGACGATAGAGTAGTGATAGTGGGAGGTGCGGCGAATAGTATTCATAGAAACGCGAGTGATAGTATGGAGAGTGACCTGAGGAAGGGGGTAAAGGAGGCGCAGCATACCAGGGTGGAACTCGGCAGTTCCTAAGTCGCCATGACCGGCCACAATTGAACTATGCTGTGAGGCGGGTTAATGTGGAAACGGAAGTGCTACTTGGGAAAGGCATTAGTTCTGTGTTGGGGGTTGTGCCTGTGAACACCATTGGAAGGTGGGGTTTCACTAGGCAGGGCCTACACCTAAATAGAAGGGGACTAGAAGTCCTTTCTGAGTTGTTAGCTAAAGCAGTAGGGGAGCCCATTTCCAGTGATGATGGGGTCAGGACTGTGCCTTTTTTTAGGTTAGGGGCTGCTGGTTAAGGGACGGAAATAGATGTTCAAAGTGATACTGATTGCAGATCCAGGATGGGAAAAATAACAGGTGTTAAAGAAATAGATGAAGTTGCTGAAACAATAACTGACTGGGGTAAAACTGGGAAAGAGGAGATAAATGCTGAAAATGTAAAGCCGGTAATAAGGCTGTTAATGGTAAACTGTAGAAGTATAATGAACAAAGTAATCGAATTTGTAAACTTAATAGAGGTACACGAACCACAAGTAATAATTGGGGTAGAGAGGTGGTTAAAAGAATAAGTACTAGACAGTGAGGTTTTTCATGGTGGTTACAGAGTGTACCGCAGAGATAGAGGAACAATTGGTGGAGGAGTTTTAACACTAGTTAGAAAAAACTACCACAGTTCACTGGCGTTCATAGATCAAGACCATGAGTTACTTGGGGTAGATTTCTGGGGTAATAAACAAGAAAAAATCCTTACCGAAGTGGAAGAATGATAGATGAAGCTCTGGGGGAGGAATTAAATTCAAACTCAGATTTCAGAGGTGAGAATAGAATAATCGTTATTGGTGGGGATTTAAATTTACCAGGTGTAAACTGGGAAAGAAATATGATTAATAACACAAGGGAACAGAGATTTGCAAATACTCTAATAAGGGAAGGAGGATTTACACAAGTGGTAGAGCAGAACACTAGGGAACAAAATATTTTGCATATATTCCTAATAAAGCCCGAGGATAACCTTGTGGGGTGTCAAGTAATGGAAGCAATAAGTGATCACGAAGCAATTTTGATGGTTATTAGAGGATTCAGTGAACCAGCAACCAAAATTGAAGGGGGAAATAGGTACAATTATAAAAAGGCACAGATTTCTAATTTGAAAAGATATTTCAGTGAACGATTCAGCAAATGGAAGGAGGGCACAAGTACAGTAGAGTCAAGGTGGGAAGAGTTCAAGGAGATAATAAGAAATGGGGAAGAAAAATTTATTCCAAGGCAGAAAATAAAGAGAAGTAGAGAACCTATGAACTATAATACGGAAGTGAGGAGGTTAAAGAGGTTGGTAAGAAATGAAAATAACAGAGTTAAGAGACAGCAGGGTAGTAGAAAATATATAAAACAACTAAACAAGGACTTAATAACAGCAAAGAAAATGGCTACAGATGGGTTTATGAAGAGTATTGTCAGTGCAGGAGGACCATTGACTGATGCATCTAGAAATTTCTATGGCTATATCAGGAAACTGAGGGGAAGGGAGGGTGTAGAGACACTTATAGAGAAGGATGGAGAAGAAGTTACTGACGATTTGAAAAAGGCAGAGACATTAGGGACAATGAATCAGAAACAGGAGGGTCAAATTCGGAGAACGAGGTTAACAACACAATTAGAAATGACGATAGTAAAAAATTCGAAATTCACCCGGGGGAAATCATGAAGGAAATAAGAAAGCTGAAAAAACATAAAGGGGCTGGTGAAGATAATATTACTACAGATATCTTAAAGATAGCCGAATGTGACATTGTACCTTATCTTTAAATATTATTTAAATTTATTCTGGATACTTGCTGCTTACCACAGGACTGGAAAATTGCGATAGTGCCGGTACATAAAGGAGGGGTGAGAAATAGAGTCGAAAATTACAGGCCAATCAGTTTGACATCAGTGGTAGGTAAATTAATGGAAAGACTGATATGCAACCACATCAGAAATATATGTGAAGAAAGTAAGTGGTTCTCACGTTGACAACATGGGTTCAAGCAAGGATTTTCATGCGAATCTCAGTTTGTAGGATATATGCAAGAAATTTCAGATGAAATGGACAAGGGATGCCAAATTGATAGTGTAGCACAAGATCTGTCAAAGGCATTTGACAGAGTGAACCATAAAATGGTAGTAAATAAGGTGAAAACTATTGGAGTGGATGAGAAAGTGATTTGCTTGGTAGAAGACAGACAGTTGAGGTAGAAAATACTGTATAAAAAGAAGAGGAAGTAAAAATGGGAGTGCCGCAGGGTAGCGTATTGGGACCATTGCTATTCATTATTCTAATGAATAATTGTGTTGATTGTTTACCATCTGAAATTAGATTGTTTGCAGATGATATAACGCTATATAAAAGGATAAAATCGGTTGGGGACTGTAAACAGTTGCTGGGTGATCTGGACAGGATATCTAGTTGGTTTGAAACACGTGATGAAGATAAATGCAAAGAAGAGTCAGCTTATTAGATACAGAAATGAAAAAACAAAAGGTTAATTATGAATATAAGGTGGGGAAAGAATTGCTTGCTAAAGACCTGAAATGTAAATATCTTGGCATTACATTTGTTAACAAGCTTAACTGGGCAGGACACATTGGACAGGTGGTAGGAAAAGGTTTAAAAAATCTGCACTAGTTGGAGAGAGTGATGAGGGGATGTACGAGAGAAGTAAAGGAATTGGGTTACAAAACTTTGGTCAGACCATTGCTTTAATATGGTAGTGTACTGTGGGACCCACATTTTGCGTATCAAATACATGAATTGGAGAGGGTGCAAAAAGGGCTGCTAGATGTTTTCTGGAAATTATCGCAGAATGCAATCTGTGACAGATATGATAAAGGAGCTGGAATGGGATTTATTGCAAGACATGATGAGGATGAGGAGGGTCATGGAAAGATATTGGAGTAGGTATTAAAAGTAGTAGATCACCATGACCACAAGCTGGCACTCGATTTCAGGCACAAGGGTGTGGGAAGATTCTCTTCTTTAGGTAAGGATGTCAGGGATTGGAATAGGTTACCAAGGGAAATGATGAATAACTTACCGTAAACGTTAAAAGAATTTTAAGTTAAATTTTGTAGTTGGCAAATGTATGTTGGTGCAGGATAGGGATGGGTGTGTAGGGAAATTGCCACCGGAGCGTGTGCTCCATTGCAATTAAATCAAATTAAATTAAATCTGCAATAAAAGCACAATGTAATAAAATAACTAAACTAGATATTATATTATTCTTATCTTATTTTTATTTTGGTTTTAGGTTAATTGAGATCACTGGCGTTCAGGTTAAAAATATCATCTTCCTTCATCAACAAAATTGTACGAGATGTGTTGTCAGTTCTACATAAGAAATTGCTACCGACCTCGCCGGACCTGTTAAAAAATAAAAACGTGAAGAATTTGAATAAAAGTTGCAATTTCCCAGATTGTTTTCCTCTGGACTATCAGGCTCATTGTATTAAAATTACAAACGATTCCGCTGTGGTCTACGCGAACTACAAATCCGTTTTCGTTGATGTCTGGTCGTATGGGAAGGAAGGCACAGTAGAGTTTTCAGAAAAGTAGTATCGAAAATTTATTTGCAAGTGTAAATATGTTTCCGCCTCCATCTAAACTTCCGGATTCGGATATGGTAGAACCGCATATTTTGTAGGCGATTTATATATTTATTTAGCTTATGGCAATAACAATAGTGTTAAAATTTTAAATTCTAAGGCAATCAACAATGCACCTGAAATAAAAGATTTCCAACCACTCTGTAGCATTGCTAGGTGCTTTAACAAAGTCTTCCAATGAATCTGGGTGCGGTCCTCTTACATTCAGTGACAATATGGGGGATCGTCTATTGTGGTGCACCGCAGTAACATGTGGTATCCTATTGAGGGTAGCCCATGTTTTACGTGGCAGGTGGATGTTGAGCACTGTTAGACAATCTTCCCGTCGACTGCTGCGTACGAACGATTCGGAAGGTTGCTACAAACATAGGAAGCAGGCCTGGTCTAGCAACATCTCTCAATGCAATCATTGAACATCAGGTTGTAGTATGTTTTGCGACCCCAGCAAGGTAGATAGGCACAGGTCGGCAAGCAGAACAACCCTAAAGGCACGCAAGATAAATGGGATGGGTGTTTTTCTAAATTCATAGTTAAGATTGTGGCGTATTGGTGATGCGCAGAGGTAGTATGTTGTGTGTTGCTTCCCACGTGTGGCCGTGTTTTTTGTTGGAGGTGTTTGGGACACCGGCCCTAATGAGCGGCCTGGCTCCCAACTCCGTTTACTTTGGCCATGCTTACGTATAATGGGCCAACTCCCAGACTCAACAATATTCTGCCGGGGTAAGTGCGACATTATTTGCTGATAACAACAAGTTTTATTTTTCCGAGGCCTTCGAACTAGAAGTAAAAGCACGACGTAGTCTGTTACTGTAAGCGGCATATGTTGCAACCGGCTATCCGACCCCAACAAGATTGAAGCAAATTCCGAGTTGTACGTCCCGACGGATAAAATAATTGTTTAAAAAACATAAAAATCGCCTTCAAAAAAGGGCACTAAAAATGTTAAAATAACTTTATACCTTGCTTAGAATAAAGTAAATTTAAATGGACAATATTTTACATTACTGTTATTGAAATTTTTACATTAATTAGTTATTTTTGGAGTCGGTGCCACCTGTCAGATCGCGCAGATCGAATTACTGAACTTTATTTGGTGTTCGCGGTGAACCGAGACTACGAACAAAAATTCCAAATATTTTACAGCATGTCGTGAGGAAGATAGTTTTATTGCGGGAGACAGCTTAGGGAAACAAATTAACGGTATGTTATCTGTGGCTTGGCCTCGTTGGTTATCCAGTTTTAGTTGGTAGGCTGCATCATACAGTGAACACTTTATAGTTAGCATAATATTGGTGTATCATCTATATGTTTCAGTTTTGTTGAAAAATGTTTCTAAAATTAATTGTAGGTAAGTAGTAACATGATTTTTTATGTATTATTGTTATTTATTATTGTTTTTGTCTTTTTGTTTTTCTTACATTGGCTGGCACCGACTTTTTAAAAAAATATGTCGTTACAACAACTTTCAGAATTGGGTGAATTGGATGCTGTGTTAAGGAATGTCAGTTTACATTTTGATCCAAGCTGTGTTTCGATCTAATCATAACATCTGTTTAAGCTGCTGCTCGATAATCGAAAAATGTAACATTTGGACATTAATACATATCACATACACAAATCTGTCTCTGGAATATATCTGTTCGTTCCGGCATCACACAGAAAATATGTAAAAGCTCGGGGTCCAAGCTGAAATCTGAAGTACATGTTGAGACATTAGGACATATACATTTTATATATTTTCTGCAATGACTTAAAAATAGCTTAATTGATTTTGATGGTACAGTACTTAAAATTGTGGATTTTGGAAAGAACATTGGAAACTATAAACGATGGAGTAAAGGAGAAGAGGGATCGGGCTTTTGTATACCAAATGTAAACTGTTTTTTCTGATTGATTTAAAGTATAAGTTTGTAAATTTCTATTGACATCATATAAAAATTTTAGGTTTGTATAAAAAAAATAATTAAGGGGTGTGGAGGTGAATAGTAGTTTGGTTTTTGTTAAGGTAGTGTGGACAGTATTTTTCTCTTTGTTTTAAAGTATACATGTGCAAAGTTCCATCGAAACCAGATAAAAACCGTAGCTTTGTGTAAAGAACATTTACAAAAATTAAATGGGGTAAGGGAGTGAGCGGTGAGGGTTTTGTAAACAGAATGTTTCTCTTTGTTCCTAAGTATACATTTGCAGTGTTCCATCGAAATCTGATGAAAACGGTAGGTATCTATAAAGAACATTGGAAATTAGGACGGGTGGAGGTAGAAGGGAAGAGGGGTTGGGTTTCTGCAACCTAATTTAAACACAATTGTTGTGTATTTTTTAAAGTATACATTTGCAAACTTTCTTCAGAATCAGATAGAAACTGTGCTTTGTGTAGATTAAAGGGGTGGAAAGGGGAAGAGAGGTTTGGCTTCTCTAAACCAAATGCAGACAGTATTTTTCTGTTTGTTTTGAAGTATACATGTGCATACTTCCTTCAAAATCCGATAGAAACGGTAACTTTATATAATGAACATTGACAGTATTTAAAGGGGTAGAAAGGGGAATAGGGTTTGTGTTTTTGTCAAAGTAATGTGAGTAGTATGTTTCTTTTTCTATTTGCTTTAAAGTATACACATGCGAAGTTCCACTGAAATCGGATTAAAATGTGGGTTTGTACAAACATTAAGGGATATAAAAGGGGAGCTAGGGTAGTTTTTTTATTTTTTGGTCAGAAATTTTCTCCATAAAAAAAAATACATATATGTGCCAACTTTCATACAGATCGGTCAAATGGTGTCAACTGTAGATTTTCAAAAAGAAAATTGACAAAAGTCAAGGGGCGGAAATGGGGAAAAGGGTTCAGTTTTTGCAAACCAAAAGCTGACATTATTTTTCTCTTTGTTTTACAGTAAACGTTTGCTAAGTTCTATCTAAACTGGATAAAAACTGTGGGTTTGTATAAAAATTAAACGGTTTAATGGGGTGTGGGGGTGGTTTTTTGATTGTTTGGTCAGAAACCTTCCTCGTGAAAAAATACATATAAGCGCCAACTTTCATGGTAATAGGTCAAACGGTGGCGACTGTAGCTTTTTATATATAAAAAAAAATTACAAAAATTAAGGGGTTGGTAGGAGAGAGAGGGGTTGAGCTTTGGCAGACCAAATGTTGACAAGATTTTTCTGTTTGTTTGAAAGTATACATTGCCAAAGTTCAATCAAAATCAGATATGAAATATAGGTTTCTATAAAATTAAGGGGTGTAAAGGGGGAGATGGGTTGGCTTTTTTTTATTTTTTGGTCAAAAACCCAGTCCATGAAATATTACATGTATATGACAACTTAAATGGAGATCAGTTAAATGATGTCGACTACAGTTTTGTATAAATAACATTGGTAAAAATTAAGGGATGGATAGGGTGAGAGGGGTTCAGATTTTTCAAACCAAATGTTGACAGCATTTTTCTCTTTATTTTTGACTATACATGTACAAAGTTCCATTGAAGTCGGATAAAAAATGTGGGTTTGTATAAAAATTAAGGGGTGTAAAGGGAGAGAGGGGTGTTATTTTATTTTTTTGGGTCAGAAACCTTTTCCATGAAAAATTACATGTATATGCCAACTTTAATGGAGATCAGTTAAATGGTGTCGACTTTAGCTTTGTATAAAGAACATTGGCAAAAATTAAGGGGTGGATAGGGGGAGAGGTGTTCGGTTTTTTCAAACCAAAAGTTGACAGTATTTTTCTGTTTACTTTTTACTATACATTTCCAAAGTTCCATCAAAATCGGATAAAAAGTGTGGGTTTGTATAAAAGTTAAGGGTGTAAAGGGGTAGAAGGGGTGGTTTCTCAATGAAATTCATATGGGACCACTTTGAAGGTATACTCTATCCACTATAAAAATTTCATTTAAATCGGTTCAAAATTGGCGAAGATATCGCTGAACATACATCCAAAAAAAAAAAAAAAAAAAAAATTCAGACGAATTGAGAACCTGCTCCTTTTTTGAAGTCGGTTAAAAATGAACATTTCACAACAGTTGATAGCGTGTTTTCGTTTGAGCACTTTGCAAGTGACCATCATCCGGTCGAAACAGTTCTGTGTCCCATGCATTCTAGGAAAACAAAGGACAAGCTTAAATTACCGCAAGTAATAGTTCCAGGATTGCATTTGGTTTTGCACCTTTTTTTTTTTTTTTTTTTTTTTTTTTTTTTTTTTTTTTTTTTTTTTTTTTTTTTTTGCTGTCGTCAGTCTTTCGACTGGTTTGATGCAATTCTCCATCCCTTCCTATCCTGTGCTAACCTCTTCATATCTACATAACGCTTACAACCCACGTCCTCAATTATCTGCTTCATATATTCCAATCTCTGTCTTCCTCTACAGTTCTTACCTTCGACTGTTCCCTCCACTAACAAATTAACCAATCCAGCAAGTCTCAAAATATGACCTACCAGCCTGTCTCTTCTTTCTGTATGCTTCTTCCATAAACTTCTTTTCTCACCCATCATTTCCAAAACTCGTTCATTTCGCAATTTGTCAGTCCATCTAATTTTCAGCATTCTTCTGTAGCACCACATTTCAAATGCTTCATTTTTCTTTCTTTCCGGTATTCCTAAAGTCCATGTTTCGCTACCGTAAAGTGCTGTGCTCCACACATAGAGTTTTAAAAAGTTCTTTCTAATTCCTAGATCAATATTTGAAACTAAAAAATTTCTCTTTTTCATGAAGGCTCTTTTTGCTAGTGCTATTCTGCTTTTAACATCATTCTTGCTTCGGCCATAGGTTGTAATTTTGCTTCACAAGTAACAGAACTCATTTACTTCTCCTATTGCATCCGATCCTATTTTTATATTTAATCTACTAGTATTGGTATCATTTCTGCTACATTTCATCACTTTTGTCTTGCTTTGATTTATATTCAGTCCAAAATCTTCCTTCAGTATAAAAGTTTCCGGTTCTTTAAACCTTCATGTGGTGAGTGTTTCAGAACAAGGATTTCTTATAGGATGTGAACTTTTTAAACTGGAATTATCACTAATTTGTTCTTCACGGTAGCATGTGCATTACTTACCGGTTCTCTTCTTTAAACTTTTCAAGTTAACTGTCGATTACTATTAGACTAATTGACACTAAAAAGACTAATCCCTTATACTGAGTTACTCGGGTCTGGGTGGTGGGTTATTTTGGGTACCGCGCCCTACCGTCCAATACTGGCAAGACTACGGCCGTCTAAAACACAAGAAAAACAATGAATATGTAATATTACTTATACATTTATGTGGCAAAATGCACTGTAATGTCCACGGTACCATGTTGCAAAGTCGATGTATATTTAGTTTATAGAGACCTCAAACCAACGTTGTATCAATTCGGCCGGTTCTACTTAGCAGGAAGTTTAACCACATCAGAATGGCTTCTGTGTCTAAGTGGATTATCGTATTTTTCTTTTTTTTTCATTTTTATTAATTATTGGGGAGGGGGGTAAGGGTTTGGGGGAGACTATACTAGCCTTTTCCAACCAAATGTCAACCTCTCTTTCACGGGGTGCACCCTGTTTTCAGGGACGAGGCTCTGGCGACTGAAAGATTCCCGGCATAAGTAGTCACACACTACTTTCCAACGGTCTAATGAGAGGAGGGCGGAAGAGCGGGGAGTGGTCCAGGTCACCCTCTTGCCCTTGGGGTTGGTAACGGCCCCTAAAGGCGGATGAATCAGAAATGATCAAATTACATATATCATGATGGATTCTTCCTGGGTAAAATATTCCGGAGGTAAAATAGTCCCCCAATCGGATCTCCGGGTGGGGAATGCTCAGGGAGGAGTCATCAGAATGGATAGTAACATTCTACGAGTTAGAGCGTGGAATGTTAGAAGTCTGAATAAGGCAGGTAGGTTAGAAAAATTAAAAAGGGAGATGGAACAACTTAAGTTATATGTTGTTGGGATTAGTGAGATTAAATGGAAGGACGCACAGGATTTCTGGTCTGAGCAAAACAGGATAATTAGCACACAAGCTGTCAGTGGAGTCACTGTTGTAGGATTTGTAATGAATAAGAAAGTATTGAAACGGGTGAGTTATTATGAACAGTATAGTGACATGATTATTTTGATGAGGTTAGAAACTAAGCACGCCTCCAACCATGTTAGTACAAGTGTATATGCCAACGTCACAGGAAGATGACGAAGAAATAGAGAAAATATACGCTTAAACTGAAGAATTAATCCAATATGTGAAGGGGGAGGAAAATCTAATAATCATGGGTGATTGGAATGCAGTAGTGGGAGAAAGAAAAGAGGTGAATACTGTAGGAAGTTTTCGTTTAGGAGAAAGAAATGAACGGGGAAGCAGGTTGTTAGAATTTTGTGAAAGATTTAAGCTAGTTGTGACGAACACACTTGAACCATGCAGGAAGGATACATACCTGGAAACGTCCTGGGGATACAGGCAGATATCAGCTAGATTATATCATGGACAAACAGAGATTCAGGAATCAAGTTGTAGACTGTGAAGTGTACCCAGAAGCAGACATAGACTCTGTCCATAATTTGATAGTAATGAAGTGCAGACTGAAATTTAAGCGAATAAGGAAGCAGCGTAAGCAGAACAGACTGGAAGTGAATAAACTGAAACAATCTAGAACGAGAGAAAAATTTTCAGTAATGGTAGACATAGGTCTAAGAAGTAAATCTGAAATGAACTCAACAGAAGACGAATGGAATGCATTAAAGACATAAATAATACAGTAAATGCTGGTAAAGAATCTTGAGACGTTAGGGATCAAGATTCCAGAAAACCTTGGATCTCAGAAGAAATTTTGGAGCTGATGGATCAGAGGAGAAGGTACAAAAATTCTCCGGATGAAACAGGAAGAGGCAATTTAGAAATCAAATAAACAGGACATGAAAAAAAGCAAAAGAAAAATGGCTAGAAGAAAAGTGTGAAGAAGTAGAAAAGTAAATGGTCGTAGGTAAAGTAGATGTTGCATATAGAAAGATCAAACAGAATTTTGGAGAAATGAAGAAAAGAGGTGTGAACATTAAAGCTGCCGATGGGAAACCTCTTTTAAGCTCAGGTGATTCAGCTAACCGATGCAAGGAATATATTGAGAAACTGTATGATGACAGAATTTAATAGAGCTCTCAATGACTTGAAATCAAATAAGGCAGTTGGAGTCGATGAGATCCCTGCAGAACTTCGTAAATCCCTAGATGAAGAAGGAATCGAAAGATTATTCAAGCTGATATCAAAAAGTTATGAAACAGGAGAAATTCCAACTGATTTTAATAAAAATATCATCTTCACACTTCCGAAGAAAGCACAAGCCGACAAATGTGAGAATTATCGCACCATTAGTCTAACATCACATGCTTCGAAATTACTGACCAAAATAATATACAGAAGAATGGAAAGGATAGTAGAAGACATAGTAGGTGAAGATCAGTTTGGGTTATGAAAAATCGCGGTAAAAGGGAAGCAATTCTAGTTTTAAGATTAATACTTGAAGGGCGGATCAATAAAAACAAAGATACTTTTATGGCATTTGTTGATTTAGAAAAAGCTTTTGATAATGTTAGGTGGGACAAGATGTTCAAAATTATAAAGAAGTCAGGACTAAAGTATCGAGATAGAAGAATACTCTGTAAACTATATAAGAATCAAGTGGCTCTAGTAAATGTGGAGAATCACGAGAGACATGCATCAGTTAAAAAAGGTGTGAGACAAGGTTTAGTCTATCCCCGTTAATATTCAACTTGTACGTAGAAGAAGCAATAAAGATAGTAAGAGAAAAACTCCCATGTGGCATAAGTGTTCAGGGAGAAAAAATCAGTATGCTACGATTTGCTGACGACATTGTCGTGTCAGCTGAAAGGGCTGAAGATATTCAGAAGTTACTGAATGGCATGAACAAAATACTGAAGGAAGATTTTGAACTGAATATAAATCAAAGCAAGACAAAAGTGATTAAATGTAGCAGAAATGATACCAATACTAGTAGACTAAATATAAAAATAGGATTGGATCCAATAGGAGAAGTGAATTATGTTACTTGGGAAGCAAAATTACAACTGACGGCCGAACCAGGAATGATGTTAAAAGCAGAATAGCACTAGCAAAAATAGAATGAAAAAGAGAAATCTTTTAGTTTGAAATATTGATCTAGGAATTAGAAAGAACTTTTTGGTAGCGAAACATGGAATTTAGGAATACCAGAAAGAAGGAAAATTGAAGCATTTGAAATGTGGTGCTACAGAAGAATGCTTAAAATTAAGTGGACAGACAAAGTAAGAAATGAACCAGTTTTGGAAATGATGGGTGAGGAAAGAGGTTTGCGGAGGAAGCTTACAGAAAGAAGAGACAGGCGGTAGGTCATTTTTTGAGATGTGCTGGATTGGTTTATTTGCTGTCGGAGGGAACAGTCGAAGGAACTGTTGAGGAAGACAGAGATTGGAATATTTGAAGCAGATAATTGAGGACGTTGGTTGTATGGGGGGGTGTAGAGATGAAAAGGTTTGCATAAGATAGGAAGGGATGGAGCATTGCATCAAAGACCAACGACAACAAAAAAAAAAATTAACTATGGGATTTGAATCTGTGTTCAAAATTAATTTTTACATGAGAAAAATTATACCTACTGCTCTAGTTGTTGGTAGATAATTCTCTACAAAGTTTACTCTACAGTGACTTGAATTATTATTATTGTTATTATTATTAATAACTTATTCCATGGTATTATTTCTCCACTTATCCTTCACCCAATATTATAACTGACTCGTACCCTGCTCTCTTAATACATTAATCTAATTCCCACAGCAATGGTGCAGTCTAGAATGGTATTTTGTGAGTAGACTAGTATAGTAACAATGCAGTTACTATTTTGCACGTCGTTGAAAAATTAATGACTCGAAAGTTTTGGTTGTAGCTTATATTCGCTTATTAGTTATTACCTTATATATTATGACTACTGTATCGATTTAACATGAATAATTTATACTAATTTAATTTGGTTATAATTTGTTTTTATCAGTTAGAATTAAATTTTTAATATGCTGCCTGTGCAGCACCTGTTCAGTCTTCCCGGACACGGATTGTTTGTTTTCCAAGGTTTTCCCAAATCACTCCAGGCGAATGCCGGGATGCTTCCTTTAAAAGGCCATTGCCGAATTGCTTCCCGTTCCTTGTCCCCAGTCCCATCTCGCCTCTAATGACCTCGAGAGTCGACGAGCCGTAAAGCCATAAGTTAAAAAAAAAAAAAAAATGCACACAGATTGAGAATCGCTGAGGCAGGCTATGGTGGGACGGTCCCCATCTCCTCCTGGTAAATACGGAACATACACGAACTATGGCGACACTACACTCCCCCTCACTCACAACTAGGCTTGCCGACTTTTCAGATTTCCGCGACCGGAGGGAGAGGGGTATGTTATATAAAGTAGAATTTATTAAGCAATTATTTTTAATTTTTATAAATTTTTACAAGTAATTTTTCTTTGTTTGTTGAATTGAACGGATGAGGATTAGCACCTAATTTTAAAATTTCATTAATTATAATTAATAAATTTCATTTCCGGTCGCACGAAGTGAACTGAACATGGACAAATCACGCTTAAAAGCGAATAGTCCAGTGCAAACCAGACGGTTGGCAACCCTGCTTATGATTGAGGCGGCCGAAGAGATTTCCCAGACCTTGTAATGACTGCTTTGGGGTTTAAGTTTTGAATTTAAGTTATGAATTTAGCTCACATAACATATCATTTAGGAGACTAATTAAGAGCGTTTATAATATTTATAAGTCAATATAATCTAGATGATTCACAAACAACAAATTTATTAAATTCGTATTCCAATAACAAAAACAGTCTGAGCGCATATTTAATTGATCGGTCCGGCTAGCCTCATTCGGGGCTCTATGCACGGGGGGAGAGTAATTCACTGATAGGTGTAGATTTACCGCAGTGTTCGTTGAATGCGCTTTACCTGTCTGTAGTACCACGAGAGGCGACGTCACTTGTTGCACATCCCGCAACGAAGGAACCTCTCGGGGGCCCTCCTTCGATCAGTCCTTTTAGCAAACAATCTTCTCCTCTCATTCGCACTGCTCCTATTGACATTTATAAGAAAAACCAGTACCTCTAACTAAATTTATCCTATTCACCAGTGTCTGCCACGCACTGAAATGTTTGAAAGTTTAGCCGACAGGTGGATGGGTGGTAATCGGTACATATCAGCAATCTGTCTGTAGTTGATTTATCTTGGCCGTCTTAGCTGAGGTTTTTCGGCTGCCAGTTCTGTTTTTGTGGCCGCCGTTCCTCGGTAAAACATTTATATCCACACGACCGGCTAACACAGTGAGTCATACTGCCATCACCTGCTTTACAAACTAACAACATCGACAAGTATCCAAACGAAAAGTGTTAATGTGAAAGTTGGGGAGCGGGCATTTCTCTTTGTTTCTCTCTATCATCCAGCTGTTGCTTTTCCTTGCTTTGGCAACTGTTTCAATAATGGGTTTTATTACCGATATTTTTCTGATCGTACGCCGGAATACTGCCCACTAAGGATTGCAATCCCGCGGGATTTGCGCCAATCCCGCCGGATCCCGCGGGATCCGTGCGGGATTGGTACAAACAGTTTTTTAACGCATATATTTAAAACGTAGTTACTTAAAAAGTTAATAAATTAAATAATAATTAAATTAATAAATAATTTTTAATGTTAAATGATAAAAATTAACAGTTAACAATATTTTGATTGGCAAAATGACATTAAAACTTTTTAGCGTGTATTTCGAGGTTTTACATTTTTGTTGTTTAATCTAAGCCAATTTTTAAATAAATAATAAAAAATGAAAAATATTCAGTGTTAGATCATTATGTGCCTTACAATACATCACATAAGTTTAAAAACATGGTTTGCTTCGTGGCCAAGTTATTAGAGTTTTTTTTTTTTTTTTTTTTAATTCTAAATAAACTTTCAATAACACCGAGAAAAGCATTCCATTTCACAAAGTGAAGTGAATATACTCTGTAAAGTGTAGACTTGGCTCAGAACAAGATCTCATAACTTTTTGTCACTGCACAAGCACGAGACTTGGCCTTTTTTGCGTGATTCATTATTATTTCTCCTGATTCCTTGATTGATATTACAGTTGATTCAATGTTATTAAAAGAAACTACTCACCAACACGTAAACTGTCAAGTATTTCAGATTTACTTATGTGGCGTAACGACGTTTTAGAGTGGAAATTAATACTTTTTAGTAAGAAAGGAGACTTTCTCGGCGAATGATTGCAGTGAAGTCCTCATAGGTTGTATCTCCGGATTTCATTGAATACACACGAAATTACACACGTGAGGAAGACGGCGGAGGCAGCCGTCGAAGTATTGTGTTCCTACAACACAATTCGTCGATACACCCGTGAAAATTTCATTATAACTTTTTTTTACCTTTAGTCGAAATAATAACAAGGAGAAGAGGGATTAATCGAAAGCCTGAGTGGCACACGGAAGCAGGTGGCTTTCGTCAAAGAAATGCATTGAGGCAGCGGCCAAAATAACAATAAGTCAAAGGATATACAATTTCCTTTTGATAGCTGTTAAATAAATAGGTACGCGATCGTCAGAATTACGATAACATTAGTTTCTTATCAACGAATAATCACATTTTCAGCCGCAAATTAGGAAATTGTCACAATTACTTTATCTGCAAATACAGAAAATAGGAATAATGAAACCGTGAATAAAAAGCTGTAACCGTGTAGTTCAGATAACGTGTGCGACACATAAGAAATACTTATTATATAGTTAGAAAATTGTACTAAAAACGCACCATAACTCAAATTACAGAAATGTGTACTCGAAACAAACGTAAGTTTTGATGAATACGTAAAAGTGTATTTATTTACTTACGAATGACTAAAGTAGACAAAAACAAACGCTTGTTCACATGAGTCAAATGCCAACTGGAAGGGTACAGGCAAACAGTGCAAAATATCCGACAGAGACCGAGTGGGGCAGCCAGTCACGTGGACTGACACGTGTTTCCGCCGGATTTTGCGGATTGCGGATCCGCTTAATTTTGTGCGGGATCCGCCAGATTGTCTAATGATGCGGGATCCCGCGGGATTGCGGGATCCCGCTTTGCTGGATTGCAATCCCTACTGCCCACCTCTTATGGCCGTCGACACAACGCAATGTCACGCCTTCAAGCGAAGACTGATACCGGACGTGGAGGGGATTAGGGAAGGGATTTGAGGGAACCGTCCCGGCATATGAGCCTGCGTCCTCCAGAACGTTAAGCATTAGCCCAGTATAGGTAGAGAGAGACTTGACACACAACTATCAGCAATAAGTTCGTAAACAGCACGGCTCCATGTGTCGGGAAAACGGATACGAAGGGAAAATGCATCGAGACAAAACCACTAGGGTCATTGGTGATCGGGAATCAAAGCGGACTTTCACAAGTTGAAAAGCAACCAACATAGTGAAGTATTGTCATATGCATAATATATAAGGAACAATATACCTTGTAAATAGCAGGTGATTTCATCACGATTAAGAGGGCAACAATTGTGGATAAATAGTGTCTTTGCTGTCAGCTGTGTACTGTGGATAGAAATTCCCGACCAGCGGAGAGATTGCAACCATACAAACTACAACACGGACTGTGCCTGTATCGTTCGGGTATTTCAAAGTTTATAATGTTAAATTTTCAACCAAGGATGTATGATAAATGATTTTTTAAATGGTCTTTCAAAGTTGGGGTATTGTTTTGTTATCACCATTTATTTTAGCCGTTTGCCGATCACTTTTAATACACTCATAAAATAAACGAGATGTAAATAATGTTTTTATTGTATTCTTGACGATAGGCACACGTGGCCGTTGTAATTCTGTGTCGTGTTTATCGTAGAGAGATAATGGCAATAGTCTGCTCCATTTTACTTTGAAAGAAACTGTGACAGGAAGTGGTATATAATGTGCTGCTAGTATGATGCAAGTCATTGCAAAATAGTGAAATAGAGAAAAATTTGCGGCTTAGTGATTGAGCTTTCGTTGTACAGTGTATTCAACGAATCCAGTTGTATCTCATCTGACATAAACAAAGGAAATAATTATTGTGTGCCACAACTCAAGTTGCCATCTGTTTTAGGTATTAGTTTCTTTTTGTTTGCAAAATATTTTCGGTGAATTTTCTCCACTCTTTTGACGAGGCATAGCTGATACAGTAAGATGAAATAAAATTGAAAACTAAGAATCAGCAATGAGCCGCCAATCTGTAATCGTGTACACCAGTTTCCATCTTGGAAGTAATATCCGTTACCTTGCCATCACTGCTTGCAACGTGCCATGGTATCCTGTCGCTCAGTGATTCCATTCCACTTACTTTCTTCCTCACTGCCTTCTTTTCGTTTCACCCTCGTCGCTTTCCTCTCCATTTGCCAAACGATTGTAAGCGCCTCTCTTGTTTTTTACCGTGACCTTGTTGTTAATGGTACTTGAACTCTCAGAAACTTAATTTCTCGCACTTTTTTAATCTCTCTCTTTTATGATTCTTATGTTAGCGTCTCCCTACAATACTTCACGCAGACACTTGATTTATATTTTTGTTGCACATAATTGTGTTATACGTATAATAGCTTTCTCCAGTTTTATGTCGATCCTATTAGGTGTATATTTAAACGTGATTCTTCTAGTTATATAACGTCTATGTCGTTCATATGCTCTGTACTTTTCGTTTTTTAATCCGTCACCACTGTCGGTTGTGGAGCTCAGAGTACTCATTGTTGTATTGCCATTGCATTATACACTAACAGGGGGAACAGACAACAAATACCGTCAGTTACATAGCGCGCAAAGGTGGATTAATTTTGATGAAATTAATAAGTTAATTTTGTTTATTGCACCTACTAATCAGCGGTGCAAATGATTCCAGAAACCTTTCAGTGTGTGGCATACCGAGCGGATTGACACAACACAGCGTAGGGCCCGTTTCCGTCAGACGCACTCTTGGATGTGTTTCATCTAGGATATGTGGAATTATTGATCGAAGTATTACAAATGCACTCGTGCGTAGTGCGAGTTACGGAGCGGGAATTAGCATTAGCAAATAGAATAGATAGCGAAAGAAAGAGTAAGTTAACTTAAATGAAATCACTTAAATGTTGATATGTACTAACACATGAATAATTACGAAAATACTGTAATAAAATAACTCTGAATCAATTCAAGGTTATTACTAATGAAATCCTTGCTAACTGGAATACCTTTCCTAGCCGGCAGAAGGTAAATCAGCGTGTACCTATAAATTCCTGCGTGGAGCAACGTTGTTGTTTCTTTGGAAGACTGAAGAGAGATAAGTGAGCTCCTAGAGCGTCTCCGTGGAGGGGGAACTTACCTATCCGTTGACTAGTCTTCAGGTGTCCATCTGGTAACTGGCTCATTAAAGAATAGTAAGGGCTTCAAAGAGAACGGACCGGAAGACACGTTTCGAGGCTGTGTGCGAAAACTTAGGGCCCTATTACACTAGGCGACTTGGCAGCGCAACCAGCCGCGGCACTAGTGTCACTGTTGGCGACGCAACCAGGATTCTGGTGGCGCCGCCAGCCAGCCACTCGCACAACCGAGCAGTCACTTTGCTGTTATCCTCGCATTGTACGCGAATTGTGTAGCTGAATCTGTCCAGTGAACTACAGAATGTCACCTTGGAAATGACGGGAAGTGAAAGTGTAGAGAAGACAAAGGGGTAACGCAAGAAGAATTTCTCATTTTCGTATCTTTCCCGGTAATATCAACCTTTACTAAGTACAATGATTAAAAGAAAGACGATTTAGACATTCTTAAGTAATTAAAAAACTTGTTGTCGTCTGAATACAGTTTAATTGCGATGGAGCTAACACTCCGGTAGCAATTTGCACATTTACAGCACTCTCTTCACCCTCCTCCTTTCCTCCAATGAGTCCCAATCCAGCTCCTGTATCATATCATTTACTGACTGGGTCCTGCGATAATTTCCACAAACAAATCTAGCAGCTCTTCTTTGCACACCTTCCAACTCCTGTATTTGATCTCCAAAATGTGGTCCCAAACTACACCACCATATTCAACAAATGATCTGACCAAAGTTTTGTAACCCAACTCCCTAACTTCTCTGTTACATCCACTCATCACCCTCTTCAGCAAATGAAGGATTTTGTAACCTTTTTCTACCACCTGCCCAATTGAGTTTATCAAACGTTATGCAAAGAATTTACACTTCATCAAGCAAATCTGACCCCACTCTGTAATCATAATTAACCTTTAGATCTATTTATCTTTGTATCTTATAAGCCGACTCTTCTTGGCATTTATCTTCATTCCATGCTGACCTACCCATTTAGATATTCTATCCAGATCATCCTGCAACTGTTCAGTCTTCACCTGTTTTTATCCTATTGTATACCATTGTATCATTTGAAAAATGCCTAGATTCTGACCGTAACACAGTCATTCATTAGAATAATGAACAGCAACTTCCATATTTACTTCCACTTCTCTTGATAATGTATTTCCTACTCTAACCCTTTGCTTTCTGACTTTTAAGAATTCCTGTGCCCAGCAAGTAACTTTTTTATTCAATTCAATACATTTCAGTTTATTTAAAACCATTTTATGGCTCACTCTGTCAAATGCCTTAGAAAGATCTAGTGCCACACTATCAACTTGGCCTCCCATTTCAAATTCATTTGAAATATCTTGCATATAGCCCACTATCTGAGATTCAAATGAGTATCCTTGCCTAAAGCTATGTTGTCGATCTGAAAACTAGTTTCGTTCTTCACATACATTTCTTATATAGTTGCATATCAATCTCTCAATCATTCTGCCCATCACTGATGACAAACTAATTGACCAGGAATTTTCACCATATTTTTAACCCTTCCTTTATGAACTGGTACTACTATCGGTCTTTTCCAATCCTTTGGTAAGCAGCAAGTCTCCAAACTCATTTTAAACAAAATTTTAAGGTAAGGTACAATATCCTATCCCACAATCTTTAATAAATCTGTAGTAATATTACCTACACCAGTTACACCAGTTTTAGCTTTCTGAGTTACTTCGCAATTTCCTGAAAATTTATTTCAAATTTTGTAGGTTCGTCATTCATTCCCTCCCATCACAGGATGACTGTCCCCAGTTGTCTCACCAAACCTGACACTCAGTATCTCTGCAATTTTAAAATTGTAAAGTAGGAAGGGGCATATGAACAGTAGACTGAACGCGTGGTGGCGAGTCTGGCGGCGCCGCCAGGAGGCCTAGTGTAATAAGCTACGTAGATACAATGCCCCGCCACGACTCTCGGCCACCAGTGGTTGCCCGCCTGGTCGCCGGGCAGGGCAGCCAGCCGGCCGCCAGTTTCTGGTGGCGCCACTGGCTGCCCTAGTGTAATAAGCTCCATAAGACCCTGTGCCCAGCGACGAGCAGAGCCGCCAGTGGCCCGGCTGGTTGCGCCGCCAAGTCGCCTAGTGTAATAAGGCCCTTAGCCTTGAAGCATCTGTAAAGATGACTCAACGACACGAGAAAAGTATTCCAACTGAATATGTTTGCATCTACCAGCTTAGAATATGTGTTGTATGTGTTCCAGATCTCCTTTTGGTTTATGTGAAGAGTGTGCATATTGGGGAGTTGACTACACCTTGTGCGTACATACGGTATGTTTAGCGGAGGCGTGGCAGCAGCACAGGCACACTGCGTTCCATGTGCATCGAATTTATAGAAGGTTGATCGCAGTTGAAATTAGTACGCAGAAGTGGAATGTGGACGCTAATCAATGACCTGGAATCCTGTAGTAAGTACTGAAAATTGGATCACGTAATGAGAGGAGGAAATCAACGGAGACGTTCAAAACATCCATCACATACTGAACACTGGTCTGACCAAAGTTCTTACTTTGAAACGTGTAAAACTAGTTACGATGGTCTGCAACTGCCGACGGGATATGGAAGGCAGCACAACACTAAATATTTATGGTTTTGTATCTCGCTCAACCGGTAAGATCATGAGGAGTTCTTTAGAATACCAACATTGTCTTACGATGATGTTAATGAAAGATACAATTATCACAGAACTGTGCTGCAACTTTGGAAGGCTATAATTACAAAAGCAACTCATCAATGTTAGCCGGAAACGGATAAGGCATGGGTGAGACTATATTTGCCTCTACCAGCCAATTCTCAACCTCTCCTTCACGTCGTTCTCTGACGACTGACTGATTGCTTGCCAGCTGAGGGTGGAAGTGCGAGAAGTGGTTCAGAGCACCCTCTTGCCCTTAGCGTTGAAAATGGTACCTAAAGGTGGATGATATGGGGATGCAGAAAGCAACGGGAAACCACTTCATTAATGATCCAAAGGATATTCCGAGACCATGAAATCCTCTCAAATTACATATAAAAGGATAACTTCTTCGTGGGTAAAATATTCCGGAGGCAAAATAGTCCCCCAGTCGGATCTCCGGGTGGGGACTGCTTAGGGTGGAGTCATCAGAATGGATAGGAACATTCTACGAGTCGGATCGTGGAATGTTAGAAGTCTAAATATGGCAGGGTAGGTTAAACAACTTGAAAAGGGATGCGGTATTACTTAAGGTAGATGTCGTTGGGATTAGTAAGATTAAGTGGAAGGATGCACAGAATAACTGGTCTGGAGAACACCATTAACACAAAATCGTTCATTAGAGTTACTGGTGTAAGAGTTATGATGAGCAAGGGAGTAGGGAAACGGGGGAGCCGTTACGATCAGTTCAGTGAAAAAATTATTGTTATGAGGATAAAAACTGAGTTCGCTCCAACAACTTTAGTACAACGTCGCACGAAGATTATGAATAAATAGAGAAAATATATATAGGGTCAAATAGAATATTGGAGAAATTTAAAAAAAAATATGTATAAAAATTAAAGCTGCTGATTTGAAGCCTCTTTTATGCTAAGAAGATAGGGCTAATCCACGGAATGGATATTGAAGTGTCACGCTGATTGCGGCACCAGGAAAAGATAGTTAATTTTATTTATTGGAATTTTATTATTTAATATTTAATGACAAGATGTGAATTGATCAGCAAGGCACCAATTTAAATTAATATTTATTGGATCACGTACATGGATTGATTAATTAATTAAATGTGATTCAGAGATGTGATTTCTTATTATAAACTGTCCGGCATATATTGTTGTTCGTCAGGGTCGTTACTGGGCTAGTGGACGCGGTAGGTAGACGCACGCAATACACACAATACCGTATGGTTTCTCCTGCGACGGCAGCTGCAGGCTTCTTGTGATGACAGCTGCGGTCAGGTCTATGGTGGCGCTTCTTGTTGGGCGCACGGTCGACGCTGCACAGACGTAAAGTGGCCCCTCAAGCAGCTAGGACGCAGTCTGGCGTCGAACCTGCTCCCTGGAGATACGGGCTGGAAGGCTCTTCAAGCAGAAGCGCGCACTCACACTTTCACTCGCGTCTTCTCTTCCAACGTCCGGCCGCGTACCGCCACGAGGTGCCCACCTGTGTGGCCTCCAAGCGAGTCTGCCACCCCTTCCCTAGCGGTCCACGGGAATCGGGGAAATACGAGGGGTTGCCACATTCCTGTGGGCGACAGCTACCTGCCTGCATCTAGCTGCACCCTCGCAAATCCGTTGGCAAACATAGGTTGCTACAACTTCACACGTATGTACTGTGTCAGTACATAGCCCACTTTCCCCGGAAAATTTAAAAATTTACGTCTATAAAATTTTTAAATTTCTTATTTCACAGTCACTGAACATATTTTCACCACTTTGCACTTGCCTTCACGTTCACACAATGGATCTCTCATCAACATCTCTGAATTACGTAACTTAATCTACTATTTACAATCTTAGAGCAACTCGTGAAGTGTGCCATCTCACATCCCCATTAACATTTTTTTCAAATTTTGAAATGAGTTATGGATCGTGCCTTGTCGCAAATTTACCCTCACAGAAGGTGATTTTGAATTGACGGGATTTGGCAAGGTGATCTAATTTCAGTCCAGCAACCCGTGAGTCGCCAGTATCAATGGCTCAGATTCACACACTCAATTATTCACAATAATACTACGGTTAGCCTACGAAATAATGAGAGAAATTATTAAAGGAATTTATCCAAGCTACTTATTCATGCACTAGAGTAATCCTACAGGATTTTGGATTATTTATAGGATGTGGTTCGGTTAGTTATGCCTTCTTTAACAACCATAACCTTATCTATCAATGGAACTGATACATGTTGTAGTATGGTTCAAATCGAACGTGAGGAGCTTGTGTGATACCTGCGCAAGTTTCTTGTGTTCGGATTGACAATTTCCTTAACCCGATAAGGTCCTTGGAACAGACTAAAAAATTTGGATATCAGTTTCCTATTGGCGTCCGAAGGTTTAGAACACTTCAGCAAGACCAGATCCCCGACTTCGAATTTCTGCGTTTCCTGTCGATCAGCTCGTTCTTTCCGTCGGTTAGCTTTTTCTAGAAGAAATTCCCTTGTCTTTTCTTGTCGCTGATTCCAATCTTCGGTGCAGTCACTGTCGGGATAACTTATAATTTCTTCTGCTAGTGTTTTCGTTGTCTGTTGGAAGTGCAAATCCACTGGCTTGCAGTTAGTGCTACAGTGATATGAGCAGTTAAAAAACTTCTCTATAGCTGGGAGGTGCTTGACCCAAGACGCATGATTATCACCCACCAAGAGCCTAAAGTACACCCCCAGCTGTTTCATATAACGCTCCGCCAAATTACACTGTGGAGATCGTATCGAACTGAAGATGGGTAGGATTCCTTGCTGTCGCAATCCTTCGATCCAGCGCTTACTTGTGAAGACGGTTGCGTGATCGGATAGGATTCGCTCGGGTTTGCCACATTCTGGTATGTATTTCTTTAAAACAATATCTAGGCACTGTTTTGTGGTCGTGCGTGTGGTTGGATAGAGCTTCACCAGTTTTGAGAATGCATCAACTACGACAAAAACATACTGGTAACCAAATCTGCCTTTGGGAAGTGGTCCATAGAAATCAATACACGCTAGTTGGCTAGGCTTATCGGTTATCACGGGATGACATTCTCCTACGTATCGGATATTGGGATGTTTAGCCCGCTGACACGCATCGCAAGCACGGGTGACCCTCGCGATCTCGCGCTTCAGCGCTCTATAGTACCACTCCTTGCTCATCATCACATAAGTTCTGAGAGTCCCTTGGTGACCGAAGTGGTTATGATATAGGCTTATGACCTCTTCAAGCATGCTCGGAGGAAGCCAAATCTTCCATCGTTCAGTAGCATTTTGTCTCCTGAAACATATACCATCGTGAATGGTACACAACATGGCCGTATTTCGGACGCGTAGGTCCTCTCCTCCGGATCCGACCTCAATGTAGTTCCTAATACCACTGATCTCACTGTCTGAATGCTGCGCGTCGGCTATCTTTCGTCTAATCTCCTCCGCTGTCTGGTCTTCGTACCTGTTGATCACGGCGATCAAAACCTCGTTTGGTTTCTGAGGTTCTGACTGTTGTGTATCACCGTTGATTGCGTGCCTGCTTAGCCAGTCTGCAACTTGGTTTTGGCTTCCTCTGCAGTATTCAATATCAATTGTCATATTGCTGTAGCTCAAGTGCCCACCTGGCGATCCTTCCCGTAGGAAATTTGGCGTTACGTAAGAAAGTGAGTGCCTGGTGATCAGTACGCAAATGCGTCTTCCTGCCTAGAATATATGCACGAAACTTGGTGACCGCGAAGTGGATCGCAAGCATTTCCAATTCCGTGACAGAATAACGGGTTTCTGCTTCTTTTAGTGTCCTGCTGGCCATAGCCACCACACGAAAGTTTCCCTGGCCATCTTTCTGTTGAAGACATGCCCCGAGGCCCCAAGCGCTCGCATCTGTATATAGATAGAAGGGCTTTTCAAAATCCGGATGGGCGAGGCACACACATTGTTGGAATGCTTCCTTAGTCTTCCCGAAAGCTTGTTCCTGCTCTTCTGTCCATTCCCATTTCTGTCCTCCTTTCAACAATTTGTACAGAGGTCCCACCAATTCAGAAAACCGAGAGATATTTCCTCTGTAGTAGGAGCAGACACCTAGGTATTTCCGCAACTCACGCAGCCTTGTTGGACGCTTGAAATTCATTATTTCTCGAATTTTGTCTTCCGCTGGACGTATCCCATTAGGAGTGATAATGAAGCCAAGGTACTTCACCTCCTGTGTGCAGATTGTCGCCTTGTCGGGGCGAAGCGTTATCCCGCGGTCTTTCAGCACCTTGAAGAGTGCTTCCAAATGCTTTATGTGATCCTCGAACGTTTCTGACGCTATGAGAATGTCGTCGATGTATATAGTACAATATTCCTTCATTTCCGCTGGCAAGATCTCATTCATCGCACGTACAAACGCACTTGACGCGTCCTTTAGACCAAATGGAATCCGGGAAAACTGATACTGGCGGCCCTCAAACAAAAACGCCGTGAATGGCCGACATGAACCCTCCAATTCAATTTGGTTGAAACCTGATGTAATATCCAACGTTGTCAACCATTTTCGGCCCTGGAACCTGCTCATCAAATCTTGTATTGGCTCAGGCCTTTCGGCGTCCCATTCTAATCTGTTGTTTAACACACGGGCATCTAGGCACAATCGTATGGTCCCATCTCGTTTGTTTACAACAGTGAGGGGATTAGTATGTGGCGCTGCTGCCCTGGATATGATACCCATTTCCTCCCACGTCTGGATAACTTCTCTAGCAGCTTCTCTATATTTGTGCGGTATAGGATAAGTTCTTGCACGCAGCGGCGTAGTGTCATTTATTCGGAATCGGTGCACGATCCCCTTTGCCTTTCCCGGTCGAAATGAGAATACCTCGAGGTTCCGCAGAAGCAGGTTGTTAATCCTTTTGGCCTGGACGTCCGTCAGTGTCTTGGCGTCACGGATTTTTCTAAGGAGCGCGTCAACTACGAGATTTCTTTCGTCTATCAGGGCTGTAATCTTCGTTTGCTCTATGATATGAGCGTCTGTCATTTGCCTAGGTTTTGGAGCAACTGATTCATCAAGCTGATCTGACTTCTCCGGCATAACAGTGATGCGAACGGCAGCCTGTGCTGAGCTCCATCTCAACTCTACGTCTGTCAGGTTAGAAACGGTGCGTGATTTCCAATTAATTATCACACCCTTTTCCGCCAGGATGTCGCATCCTATTATCACGTCCACGCTCAAACCTTTGATAATCAACGCTGAAATCACTATTATCTGCCCTTCAATATTTAACGACAAAAGTATCTCCCTATTGCACCTCCTTTCCTTCGCCCCAAACGCGGGAACTAGATGTACTTCTCTTGTTGATATTATATCAAGTTGTCTTTCATTCGTCTGCATTCTTCGGATTAAATGTTCTGCAATGGCAGTAACATCGCTCCCTGAATCAAGGAGTACCGAGCAAGGCATGTCGAAGATGTTAGCTTTCAATCGAGGGCACTTGTCCATTGCCTCCGGTTTAGAGTCTGATGGTCTTCCAATATCATCATTTATTTCCAACCCCCCTTCCTTCCAATACTTCAGACTCGTCACCATATTCGGCCTATTTGTTTTAGTAGGTGTGCCCTCTAGATCTTGTCAAACGGAATTCCCAGCGCTTGACAATTCCGCGCGTTCGGGCGTCGCCTCTACATCTCTTCCCGAGCTTTCTGCAACCTCCATCCCTTCTTGCAGCTCACGTTTCGTCAAAGTTCTCACTGGAATTTCCTTCCTCTGATGCTGGCGGCTGTCATTGTAAGAGTCGTTTTGCTGGTTGAAGTTTTCTCGCCATGGTCGCTGATTCCTTTCGGCAAACCAGGGCTTCCCTTGTCCCGAAGATTTTCTTTCGCCGTGACAGTTATTTTCGTGTTTCGTCACGTCTTCTTGTCGCCCCTTCGTCTTTTCATCAAAATCTGCCATCTCCAATGTGCTAAGCAACTGTTGGATTGTAGTAACGTGCACCGGATTCAATAGATTCCGTACATATCTTGGAAAATGTGATCGCAAGACATAACATATTTCTGCCTCCGGCATCGGCTGATCCAGGTATCGCGACAACGCGATTAACTCCGAAGCATATGTTGCCATGGATTCAGAGCCTTTGGGTGGATACTTGCCATGGTATAGTCTGCTTTTTAGTTGCGACTGTGCGTTTTGTCCCCAATAGGTTTTCAGAAATGTAGCCTTAAATTCCGCGTACACAGTATCTTCTGAACAGGTTACATCTAGCCAAGCCCGTTCGCCGGCCCCAAAACATTGCTGAACAAGTAACATTTTCAAATGTTCTGGTATTTTCTGAGAAAAGCCTTTGGGTTTATGCCATTCTTGACCTCAAACATTGGCAACGGCAATTCTATGGTGCCACATGCCAAGTTATTTGCACCAACATCATTCATTCGCGTAGTCCGTGCTGCTTCTCCCGAGCCCACGGATGCCACTTCCTCTCGGAACCCTTCCAACTTTTGTTCTACATTTCTTGATAATTCTTGATGAACTTGTCGTAGATCCTCTATTGCCGAGTTGCACCCAGTGACATTTACTTGCAGTTCACCTACACGAGCTTCTACTAGCGCAAGCTTTGTGTTGGTGGCTTGCGTGCTTGACTCAAAATCTTCAGTAAGTTTTTTAGTTTGCTCCTGCGTCTCTTCCAATCGTTTAGTGACGCTGTCTTGCGTACTACGCAAGTTCTTGACTTCAGTATCCAACATTCCAGCTGTGTGCTGCAATTGCCTGATTTCTTCCTTAATTGACTCAGTGCAATTACCAATTTCCTGAGTTATAACTTTGCGAAATTCAGTTTGCGTCTCAGTAAGCCTACGGTTCAATTTCTCCCCTTGTGAATGGATGTTTGCACTTAATTGTTTTAACAAATCCATCACCATCGCCAAATTTGCCTGTTCAGGTTCGGTATCGTCCACATGTACACGCGTATCATCTAGAGGAGGTGCAGATACCATGCTACCTTGGTTTTCGCAACTGGCATGTGGGATATCTGGATCTAACTCTGCACTTTCGCAAGTCTCAACCAACTTATTCATTTTATCCATTCCGACGTTTCTACTCCTTAACCGCATGTGCAAGAATAATTAAACAAGAAATTTTACTATGACAATTATCAGTATGGAAACAACGCAGAAGATAAACTCTGGACCAGAACGCCTAATGTACTACTACTCTGGAAGTGAAAACATCACCAAATTCTACAACATGCATATAACTACAATATGGAACAAACAAGACATATATTCATTCATTCTGCCATCGATACGGGACGATATCACCAGATATGCCATATGAAATTATTAACATGACCGTGTTCTTCACCACAATTAACGTTTGGGATAAAATTTTGGAAATTGGAATTATTAAATTACTTGAATTATCAATTATTAAATCTCAACTGTATTGCCTTAATTATTAATTATCGGTAATTATAATTATCGGGCCCCACGTGATAAGCGCCAAATGAAGTGTCACGCTGATTGCGGCACCAGGAAAAGATAGTTAATTTTATTTATTGGAATTTTATTATTTAATATTTAATGAGAAGATGTGAATTGATCAGCAAGGCACCAATTTAAATTAATATTTATTGGATCACGTACATGGATTGATTAATTAATTAAATGTGATTCAGAGATGTGATTTCTTATTATAAACTGTCCGGCATATATTGTTGTTCGTCAGGGTCGTTACTGGGCTAGTGGACGCGGTAGGTAGACGCACGCAATACACACAATACCGTATGGTTTCTCCTGCGACGGCAGCTGCAGGCTTCTTGTGATGACAGCTGCGGTCAGGTCTATGGTGGCGCTTCTTGTTGGGCGCACGGTCGACGCTGCACAGACGTAAAGTGGCCCCTCAAGCAGCTAGGACGCAGTCTGGCGTCGAACCTGCTCCCTGGAGATACGGGCTGGAAGGCTCTTCAAGCAGAAGCGCGCACTCACACTTTCACTCGCGTCTTATATTCCAACGTCCGGCCGCGTACCGCCACGAGGTGCCCACCTGTGTGGCCTCCAAGCGAGTCTGCCACCCCTTCCCTAGCGGTCCAGGGGATTCGGGGAAATACGAGGGGTTGCCACATTCCTGTGGGCGACAGCTACCTGCCTGCATCTAGCTGCACCCTCGCAAATCCGTTGGCAAACATAGGTTGCTACAACTTCACACGTATGTACTGTGTCAGTACAATATATAGAGAAAACTATATAATGGTGACAATTTGAACAACAGAGTGCTGCAGAAAGAAGAGGATGTCGACATTGATGATTCTGTTTTAAAGACATAATTCGATAAACCTTTGAAAAATGCCATAAGTTTTAGAAAAATATTGATGACAGTAAAAGTTTGAGGAAATAAAATTTTCTATGCAATGAGACAAAAATCGAGTTTCTAGAACAAATAGTTTTCGTTTTATGAAATAAAAACAAAGAGAGTGTGTGTGTGTTTTTTTTTTTTTAGCAAAAATTTCATATTTTTTTTCAAGATTTCAACCACGATGAGTTAACGTTATCTAATCGAGCTGAAACTTTACCGATCTCATTTTTTAGTCGTTTTCCAACTTTTAGGGATCCCCCGGAAAAAATTCAAAATGGATTTCTCGTCACTACTCTAGTGGCCACTCTTTGGTTGTTTTAAAACAACGACAATATGGCGCTGTGAGCAAATCCACGTCTCTTGTCTCCAACATGTCATTACTAATATCCTTACTGAACAGCGGTAAACTTGAGAAAATGGATGTTCCTTCGTCATGTAGCTAAATGGTGATCTCTGGCTTTGTTTATTGTGGCAACCAGAAAATTAACTCCGCTATTTTAGTTTAAAAAAAAAACAACAGATTATTGCGTTGTTGTTGAACTTTTCATTAGTGATTATTAAACTTTTTTCTGTTTTCGGTGATATTAATTAATAAGCTTTTGTTTGAGGGCAACTTTGTGGCGGTATCAAGTTTGCCCCACATTGTAATTGAAGTGCTGTTAGCCTGCAGCATTAACTTTCATTATTTATAATTTTGATTCATTTTGTGTCTTTCTTCGTGCTTTTGGTAGTTTCTTATCGAAGACAATTCATATTCCACTATGTCCAGTTGTTATGACCGGTTAGCTAATGACTCCTGCGAGCGGTTTAGGAGATGGGAACTAGGCTTCTACTATGCTGGTTGAAGTCTAATTCGGGTGGGTAAGGAATTTCAAACTTGGGAACTCGGAGTAGGAAAAGGTTCTTGAGAAATAACAAGAGAGAATTGTGAGGAAAATCTTCAACTCACGAAGCCCGACTTGAATGTTTTTAAAAAACAACCTACAGGAAGTGCAATGTGTGCAATTCCGCTGTCTGAATCCAATGCCAATGATTGTCACCAATCTCGATGCCTATCTCGGCGTAAGCTTTCTGTAGAAGTCTTAAGTAGCGCATCACCCGGAGGTAGGTTATAGAGGAGAAAGAATGACCCTCAGGATTGATCAATAGGTAGCCCTTCCTACGATGAGTTGTCATCTGTCCGGCGCTGCCTCGACGACTGACTCCTTGCTGGCACATCCCCCACACACCGGGCGAGCCGTCCCTTTTATAGGCACGCGGTGACGCATCGCGGGTGAGTCACTCATGCTTCTCGAATCCTCTACTGGTTTCGTCAGCTCGGGCGCCGCGATGGATCAATACCGCGTCCGGCTGATGCAACTTGTTGCTTTTGAGCATTCATACTCGACTTTCTTAACACGTCATTGCACAACCTGTCGTACCTGATAGTTTTCTATGATCATTTCATAGCATTCGTAACACAGTGGAATATATGGGGAAGGAGGGGGTAGTTCAGACTTTTCACTGGGTGATGAGGCAGTGAATAAACAAGAAGTTATGCATGCGGCTGGAGATGTCATCGTCGCAGCAAATGAGCCTGTTGAAGTCCCGGCAGTCATGGACATTGCAGATGATGATATATCGCAAGTAGACAACGCCATAAGAATTACTAGAAAACGAGTCTGTGAAACTACATTTGAAACAGTAGAGAAAAGATTTGTAGTTGAAGATGATGCCACCCGGACCGTGGAAGCCTCAGAGACTGCTACACTTTCTCCTGTTATTGCAGTTCCTCGACAAGCGTCGGCCAAGCAGACGGAGTCAACACCACCTACGAGTAAGCCACCAGTTTTTCCAAGACCAGCAAATTATTACAAGCTATCTGATCCAGGTCCTTATTATGTGTATGTTGAGAGCAGCGATCGTAACCTAGGTAATTTACACCCAATGAGTATTGGTAGATTTGTTCATGTCAATATCCCTGAAATAAAAGGCCATGTTGTAAATATCACTTCTGCAGGGAAGAATAGAATTAAAATTGAAATAGACAGCCCTTCAGTAGCTAATAAGTTAGTTCAGTTTGCTGTATTTAAAAGCAGAAATTTAGAAACTTACATACCTACGTTTCTAGTTAAAAAGCAGGGTTTTATCCGAGGAGTAGACGTGAGCTTAAAGGAAGCAGAGATTATGGCCGATATTGATTCTTCAGTTAACGTAACCAATGTTAAAAGACTAACAAAGCGTGTGGTAAGAGATAACTCAGCATCATCTGTGAAATTACAGACTTGTATATTAACTTTTGACAGTCAACAAGTCCCTCAATTTGTTTACTTATACGGCATGAGATGTGAGGTTAGCCCTTATATTCCATCTGTCAAATAATGTTATAAATGCCTTAGATTCGATCATATTAGTACACAGTGTAGAAGCAACCAGCGTTGCGGTAGATGTGGAGGTTCTCACCCTCTTCAGCTGTGTCAATCCAATCAAACAATTTGTGTAATCTGTACAGGCCAGCATGTGGCTACGGATCGGTCCTGTCCAGAGTATTTGTTCAGACAAAGGGTCCACGAACAGGCTACTATACATAACATTTCCTTTAAAGATGCTGAAGGTCTATTGAAGAAAAGGTCTTATGCAAATTCTGTGTCTAAAACTTTTTCTAGTCATCCTCCTCAATCACCTTTCCCACCTGCGGTAAAAAATATAATGGAATTCCCTCCACTGTCTGAAGGAAATATGCCCTCGTAGACGGAAGTATAGAACATCAACACAGACGCTTTCCAAATATCAGAACTACAAAACCCTTAGAACCTCTTGTTAATGTTTCGCGGACTTTTCAAACAACACCCCCACGCTGGATAAGTATGGAGAGAGGAGCTAATGGTCTGAGAAAAACGTCAAATATCAGTCAACTCTCTTCATCTAACAGATACGCAGGCTACCAATGTGAAATTGATCCTCGTGGTTTGCCGGGGAAACCTATTCCCAACAATCCTTACCCTCCACGGCCTCATAGTGAGGACAAAGGTAAAAATCAAATTGGGGACTCCATCATAGATAAGATTATTAGCCTCATTCTGCTTGTTGTGGATAGCTCACGGTCGAATGAAAACCTAGATCCTGACGAAATAAGAAAAATGTTATTTAAAATTCTTTCCTCACATAATGGCGTTTAAAATTTTACAGTGGAACGCTCGTTCTGCAATAGCTAATAGAGAATGCCTTTTAAAAGAACTATATGATTGGGACATAGTAGCCGCTATCAGTGAAACATGGTTCAAGCCTCATATTCCCATTCATTTCAGGGGTTACAAGGTATTAAGGAACGAAAGAGATGACGGCAAAGGAGGCGTGGCTTTATTGATTAGGGCAAATATCTGTTTTCAACCAATTCAGTTAAACTGCGAGGTAAAAGAACTCCAGGCAGTAGCAGCTGAAATTAAAACCCCTATGGGTACATTTTCTATAATGTCATTATACAAACCTCCAAGAATTAAAATCAGCAAAAATGAATGGAATCATTTGTGGTCTTCTTTTCGTTCCCCCTTTCTGATATGTGGAGATTTTAACTCGCATCATTCCGCGTGGGGCAATGAGATTTCTGATGCTGACGGTCGCTCATTGTTGAATTCTATAGAAGATCTCTCCCTTATAATACTGAATGATGGCTCCCCTACGATGATCCCATCTCCTCTGAGACGTCCATCTGCAGTGGACGTGTCGATAGCGTCGCCCAATTTCCACAAAATAGATAATTGGGAGATCAAAAGGTATTCACTGGGTTCAGACCATTTCCCAATACACATAAGTGTTGGTATTGAAACAAGATTGCCTAAAAGATATTACTCCAATAGCCAATGGAAAATCCAGGAAGCCTCGTGGTCAACTTACGGTTCTGTTATTTCAGAGGAACTAGACAAACTGGACCCTAATTTGACAGTAAGGGAAAGATATAATGCTCTGATCTCAGCAATCAATGAAGCCGCTATCAAGTCAATCCCTCGCCGTAAAACAGCTGGTTTATGTAGAAAACCTAAAGTCTTTTGGTGGAATACAGAGTGTTCGAAAACTGTGGCGAAACGCAGACTAGCCCTGAATAGATATCGGAAAGAGCAGACTCTTGAACGATTCCTGGAGTTTAAACGTGAGGATGCTCGAACAAAAAAGTTTTTAAAGCATCGAAAAAAGGAGGAATGGGTAAAATACTGCAACAGCCTGAATAAAGACGCCAGTCTTTCCGATGTTTGGAAGAAAGTCCGATCTTTAAAAAAATTAAGAGTAGGTGAACCCTTTGACACTGATCCGGTCTGGCTGGAAGACTTCGTTGACAGAATAGCACCATCCTCTTGTTTGAACACCCCTTGGAAACGTCCTGAAGCTGAAGATTACTCACACCTTATTGTGACACCTTTCACCATCCTGGAATTACAAAACGCACTCGCTACAACCAAGAATACATCCCCGGGAATAGACAACATCCATTATGCAATGCTAAAAAATCTCCCTTTAAAAGCACTGGATTTACTTCTTAGCACCTTTAACGAAATATGGACAAAGAATTGCTTAATGGTAGAATGGACAACCGAGTTAATACTCCCAGTTTTAAAATCTGGTAAAAATCCTTTACACGATTCTTCATATAGGCCAATTGCTCTATCGTCGTGTGTGGGCAAGACCCTGGAGAAAGTAGTTAAGAATCGTCTCGAATGGTGGCTGGAAGCTAATGACTTGATGCCTCAGATTCAATTTGGTTTTCGTAGAGGGAGAGGAGCAATGGATAATCTAAGTACACTAGTAACGGACATCTTCACCTCTTTCAAAAGGAGATACTTTACGGTCTCCTTGTTTTTAGATATCCACTCAGCTTACGACAACGTACAAATTCCTATTTTATTAAAAAAATTAAGTAGACTAGGATTGCCAGAGGTTTTTATATATGGCATAAGCAAATTCCTGTTGGAAAGAACGGTCTTTGTGCGATATGGGGATCAAATTATAGGACCAAGAATACTTACTACTGGATTACCCCAAGGTGCCATACTCAGTCCGCTACTATATATCCTCTATACATGGGATCTGGAAAGAGTAATAGGTCCTAACACCCGAATCCTTCAGTACGCAGACGACATCTGTATATTCTCTTTGGCGGTCTAATTGGAGATGGCTTTAAATAACCTATCTGCAACCATGATAGAAATAGACAAATGGCTGAAATCAAATGGACTTCAAATTTCAACACAGAAATCTTCCGTTGTTATATTCACCAGAAAACGGATAGAACTCAATGTGGTCAAAATAGTTAGGCTAGGGAACTACTCATTTTCAGTGAAATCTAACGTAAGATTCCTGGGATTGTTGATGGATGCCAAACTCAGTTGTAAACCGTACATTAATCAAATAATTAACTCTTGTAATCATGCGCAGAACATTATTCGATCTTTGACACGCGTTTGGTGGGTTGCAAATCCCAGTATACTTTTGATGATCTACAGAGCGCTTATTAGATCTAAAATTGACTATGGATGCATTTTGTACAGCAGTGCAAGCTCCGGAATCCTGTCCAGGTTAGACAAGCTACAATATAGTTGTATTCGCACCTGTCTTAGTGCCATGACATCTACTCCCACCAACGCTCTATTGGTGGAAGCCCGGGAGATGCCTCTGCATATTATAAGACAGTTGCTGTCCGACAAATTCATTGTTGAGAGGTTAGCATACCGGAACCACCCAACTATTTTTAAATGTAAAGAGCTGAGTAGCTTGTGGAATAATAGAGGAAGATCGCGACTCTCAGAGATCTATTACAGCTACACGGAGTGGGAAGAACAAACGGACAGAATAATTTCAATAAAGCTATTTCCACCATACGAATACCATTCCATCTTCAGTATGATTCAACTTCCGGTATTTTATATCACTCTTGAGGATAATCAATACCCAAACCTCAGTATGTTAGTACAGAGGTATCTTACGGAAAACTGGAATAACACCGTGCATATATATATACGGATGGATCTAAAACTGCCCCAGGAGGTAACGTAGGATGTGCCTTTTTCTGTCCCTGCACCAAGTATCAAGGAATGTATAAACTACATTTATATACACTGCAGAAGCATTAGCTATTTTAGAGGCAGTCAGGTATTGCTCAACACTAACAGAGAGGAAATTTCTCATCATCTCAAATTCTAAGAGCGTGTTGAACTCTATTCAAACCAAATATTGGGGCAAGAGAACTAATCAGATTATAGTAAATATAGTTCAACAGGTAGTAGAATGCTCAAGAAGAAACAAAGCAATCAATTTCCTCTGGGTGAAGGCGCATGCAGGGGTGGTCTTTAACGAAAAAGTAGATGAGTTGGCAAAGCAAGCAGCTAGAATAGGTGTCGCCCTCAAAACTCGGTTACCGTATACGGACTATCTACCACAAATAAAAATCAAGATAATGAACAAATGGCAGAGTGAATGGGACATCAGTAAAAAAACAAGGGGACAATACTATGGCAATATACAGCGCCGAATTCCTACCCGTCCCTGGTTTTCCAGCTCCTTGGAACCTAGAGGGGTTATCACCACGATAATTAGAATACGTTTAAATCACGGTATATTCGCTCAGCACCTACATCGTCTAACCGTCATAAATTCAGATATCTGTGAATATTGCAATTCGGAAGTAGGTGACACAAACCGTATATTTTTCTTTATAAACGTTTCTCGGGAAACAAACCGAGTGATGTTGTTATTAATACACAATATTTCGGCGACTTTATTCTCCGTCGCCATCTTCAGGTGCATTTGCAAGTCTTGAAGTCTGCCTTGAAGTCAGCCTTGAGCGTGTTGTTTGTAAACTGGCATGGCAACGACAGATGTTGTTATGTTGCCTAGCAGCATCTCAGATGTCATTAGACGCCCGCGGAACACAAAAAGCAGAGCGTTGGTGATGAGCAGCCTCAATTACAGGAATCCATGCATCACTTATCTGGAATCCACAATCCCTGTTTACCAAATCAGACGCGAGGCGAATTTCAAATGCTTCTTTAATGACGCTATCCCAGAAGCCTCTCGCATGAGTCAACATCTTAGTCGCTTCGAAATCGAAACCATGTCCTTCTGTCAAACTATGTTCCGCCACTGCTTGCCCTTTTTGGACATTCTGATTATAAAGAAATCTGATGGAACTTTGGGACACACGGTGTATAGGAAGCCAACGCATACAGACCTTTACCTAAACGCGCACAGTTATCAACACCCTGCACAGCGCAATACAGTACTAACTACTCTTGTCCACAGAGCGCGGGCAATATGTGATAAAGACAGCCTTCCTAGTGAGTTAAAACATCTCCGTGATACCTTCAGAAAGAATGGATACAACGAACATCAGATACAGTTGGCATTCCGGGAAATGAATCGTAGGCCTAATAAACACGATAATGGTCCACACGATAAATTAGCCTTCTTGCCGTACTCTGGCGCCACAACATCTAGGGTCGGAAGAGTCCTGGCAAGAAATGGCATTAAGACCATTTTTCTGCCACCACCAAAATTGAGAAACATTTTGCGCTCTCCAAAAGATGACCTTGCCCTGCGTACACCCGGAGTTTACTGCATCCCGTGTAGAGATGGGTCGTTCGTGAGTGAATCAGCTCTTTAGAACAGTTCTTTTGAAAGAGCGAGTGAGCAGTCGCTCACTAAAAGTGAGCGGTAGTTCTTCTTGGAAGCCGTAATGACGGTGGTGTGTCGGCGTCGATTGAACTTCAGTCGAGTGGGCGCAGACAATGTCGGTTTCGGCTTTGCCATTCTCGCCCGACCCTTGTTTGTTCTCTGTTCCACGCCGTTCATTGTTTATCCACTCCGCTATGAAGAATAAGAAACGCCGAAGATCGAGAAGAGCTAGTTCGTTCGCGACGTTCGATTCAGTCGCTCAGCACAGCTCGGAGCAGTGCCACTGGAGAGCTAGTTCTTTACCGCTCCGCTAACCGCTTCTCTTTCTCTCTCTCCCTGGTAAGCGTTATGCTATATGTTATTTTAAGTTTTTAATCTAAACTTCGATCCAAGTGTATTTAAATGACCACTATAAACGTTTAAACATAATCGTAACACCAAATATTTATCGATACGTTTTTCATAGATTTGCGTGTTTATTTCAAGTTTCCCCTTGTCTGTAACAGGTCAAGAAAATGAGCAGACTTACCAGTGATGTTTGGTATCATTTCGAAAAGAACGAGAAGGACAAGAAAGGGAAATGCAACTATTGCAAGGTGATTTTATCTATATCGTCAGGATCGACGACAAATTTGAAGAGACACCTTAAGACTTTGCACCAGTCGATACCATTAAAACGCGAGGGAAATGCGCAGCGATCACGTTCGCTTTCAGTGGATGACTCCGGGGTTAGAACTTCTCATCGAAGTGACTCTAATCCACTCCCAAAAGCAAGTAGTTCTAATGCCAGTGCCTCCACGTTTTCTCTGGAATGGTGCAGCTTGGACGACACCATGGCTCGGAGACCGTCACCGTTATCGACGCCGCGGTTTGCCCAGACATCGATGAATACATTCGTTGATGTAAATCAACCAATCTCAATTACTAGGAAACGGGCTTTAGATATTCAGGTACTAAAAGTGATGTGTAAAAAATATCACCCCTTTTCTTGTCGAGGATGAGGAATTTCAGAAATTCGTAAGAATTAGAGATGGAGCAGACGCTCACCTAAAATGAACGGTAGTTCTTCTAAGCTAAAAAAAAGGTCTACTATTTGTATTGAAGTAGACATAAGGGGGTATTTTCAACGGAAAATGGGGGTATAACCGGATTGTGAGGGGTGAGACCTATAAAAAAGGTCTCAAATAAAACTGAGCTACTGAGCAAGTGAACCATTCAAAAGAACTAGTTCTTTCATTGAGTGATCAAATGAACAACCGCTCTTTTTAGTGAATCACTTTGCCCATCTCTAATCCCGTGTGAATGTGGAAAGAAATACATCGGTCAGACCATACGGTGCGTACAACAACGTTGTTTGGAACACGCCCGACATGTTCGCCTGGGGCAAAAAGATAAATCAGCAGTGGCAGAACATAGTTTGACAGAAGGACATGGTTTCGATTTCGAAGCGACTAAGGTGTTGACACATGCGAGAGGCTACTGGGACAGCGTCATTAAAGAAGCATTTGAAATTCGCCTCGCGTCTGATTTGGTAAACAGGGATTGTGGATTCCAGATAAGTGATGCATTGATTCCTGTAATTGAGGCTGCTCATCACCAACGCTCTGCTTTTAGTGTTCCGCGGGCGTCTAATGACATCTGAGATGCTGCTAGGCAACATAACAACATCTGTCGTTGCCATGCCAGTTTACAAACAACACGCTCAAGGCTGACTTCAAGGCAGACTTCAAGACTTGCAACTGCACCTGAAGATGGCGACGGAGTTTAAAGTCGCCGAAATATTGTGTATTAATAACAACATCACTCGGTTTGTTTCCCGAGAAACGTTTATAAATAAACAACGCCGAGAAAGATTACATTCATTTATAACGTATATTTTTCGCTTGTCCAAGGTATAAAGCCCACAGACCTAAATTCTTGAAAGATCTTAACAACTTTGGTACACCTTTTCCAACAAGTATTTCTTGTCTGTTGCATAGCAACAATGTGATTGTATATAAATTGTTAGCCAGTTTTATAAAAGCAACAAACATTAAGATTTAGGCAAATAAGTCCTTTTTATAATGTGTTAATTCCTGTATATAAATAATCATTTAATGTGTATATAAAAATCTCCTTTATATTTTAACTAGCTGACCCGGCAATGCTTCACTATTGCTGGACTTGAGTAGGCACATAGATTAAATGAAAAAATATTTACATATAAATTTTAAACTGCTATTTCATTCATTTTCATTTGGAAAGGGTGAGAGAGGATGGGCTTTGGAAAACATATGTAGGCAGTATTTTTCTGTTTGTTTTAAAGTATAAGCGTACAAATTCTTATCTAAATCGGATAAAAAATGTGCTTTGCCTAAATTATGGGGTGAAAACGTAATGGGGTTGGAAAGGGGGAGAGGGGATGAATATTCGGAAACCATACGTAGGCAATACTTTTCTGTTTGTTTTAAAGTATAAGTGTACAAATTGTTATCTAAATTGGATAAAAAATGTGGTTTGCCTAAATTATAGGGTAAAAACGTAATGGGGTTGGAAAGGGGGAGAGGTGATGAATATTCGGAAACCATACGTAGGCAGTATTTTTCTCTTTGTTTTAAAGTATAAGTGTACAAATTGTTATCTAAATTGGATAAAAAATGTGGTTTGCCTAAATTATTGGGTGAAAACGTAATGGGGGTGTAAAGGGGAGAGGGGATGAATATTCGGTAACCATACGTAGGCAGTATTTATCTGTTTGTTTTAAAGTATAAGTGTACAAATTCTTATCTAAATCTGATAAAAAATGTGGTTTGCCTAAATTATGGGGTGAAAACGTAATGGGGTTGGAAAGGGGGAGAGGGGATGAATATTCGGAAACCATACGTAGGCAATACTTTTCTGTTTGTTTTAAAGTATAAGTTTAGAAATTGTTATCTAAATCGGATAAAAAAGGTGGTATTGCCTAAATTATGGGGTGAAAAAATTATGGGGGTGGAAAGGGGGCGAGGGGATTAATATTCGGAAACCATATGTAGGCAGTATTTTTCTGTTTGTTTTAAAGTATAAGTGTACAAATTCCTATCTAAATCGGATAAAAATGTGGTTTTGCTTAAATTATGGGGTGTTATGGGGAATAGGGGGTGACTTTTTGGAAATTTTTTTTCACAGGAACCTTCGCAGACGTACACTCGAAAACTCTCCAAAGTTTCATTGCAATCTGATAAATGGTATAGGAATGCATAGAAGACGAACAAACCCACAAACATTGATTTTTATATACGTACTAGCTGACCCGGCAATGCTTCACTATTGCTGGACTTGAGTAGGAACATAGATTAAATGAAAAAAATATTTACATATAAATTTTAAACTGCTGTTTCATTAATTTCAGTTGGAAAGGTTGAGAGAGGATGCGCTTTGTGAAACATATGCAGGCAGTATTTTTATGTTTGTTTTAAAGTATAAGTGTACAAATTCTTATCTAAATCGGATAAAAAATGTGGTTTGCCTAAATTATGGGGTAAAAACGTAATGTGGGTGGAAAGGGGGAGAGGGGATGAATATTCGCAAACCATATGTTGGCAGTATTTTTCTGTTTGTTTTAAAGTATAAGTGTACAAATTCTTATCTAAATCGGATAAAAAATGTGGTTTGCCCAAATTATGGGGTGAAAAGGTAATGGGGTTGGAAAGGGGGAGAGGGGATGAATATTCGGAAACCATACGTAGGCAGTATTTTTCTGTTTGTTTTAAAGTATAAGTGTACAAATTCTTATCTAAATCGGATAAAAAATGTGGTTTCCCCAAATTATGGGGTGAAAAGGTAATGGGGTTGGAAAGGGGGAGAGGGGATGAATATTCGGAAACCATACGTAGGCAGTATTTTTCTGTTTGTTTTAAAGTATAAGTGTACAAATTCTTATCTAAATCGGATAAGAAATGTGGTTTGCCTAAATTATGGGGTAAAAACATAATGGGGTTGGAAAGGGGGAGAGGGGATGAATATTCGGAAACCATACGTAGGCAGTATTTTTCTGTTTGTTTTAAAGTATAAGTGTACAAATTCTTATCTAAATCGGATAAGAAATGTGGTTTGCCTAAATTATGGGGTAAAAACGTAATGGGGGTGGAAAGGGGGAGAGGGGATGAATATTCGGAAACCATATGTAGGCTGTATTTTTCTGTTTGTTTTAAAGTATAAGTGTACAAATTCTTATCTAAATCGGATAAAAAATGTGGTTTGCCCAAATTATGGGGTGAAAAGGTAATGGGGTTGGAAAGGGGGAGAGGGGATGAATATTCGGAAACCATACGTAGGCTGTATTTTTCTGTTAGTTTTAAAGTATAAGTGTACAAATTCTTATCCAAATCGGATAAAAAATGTGGTTTGCCTAAATTATGGGGTGAAAACGTAATGGGGTTGGAAAGGGGGAGAGGGGATGAATATTCGGGAACCATATGTTGGCAGTATTTTTCTGTTTGTTTTAAAGTATAAGTGTACAAATTCTTATCTAAATCGGATAAAAAATGTGGTTTGCCTAAAGTATGGGGGTGGATATGGGGCGAGGGGATTAATATTCGGAAACCGTATGTAGGCGGTATTTTTATGTTTGTTTTAAAGTATAAGTGTACAAATTCCTATCTAAATCGGATAAAAAATGTGGTTTTGCCTAAACTATGGGGTGTTATGGGGAATAGGGGGCGACTTTTTGGAATTTTTTTTTCGCAGGAACCTTCGCAGGCGCACACTCGAAAACTCCTCAAAGTTTCATTGCAATCTGATAAATGGTACAGGAACGCATAGAAGACGAACATACAAACAAACAGACATTGATTTTTATATATAAGATAACTAGCCACAAAGCCCGTCAAAAATGACGGGTTTAACGGATTAACTGATTTCTTCTTAGTAGTGTACCTAAATATAATTGTAATAAAATAAAGCTCAATGTTCTGTAATTTCTCATCCCTTGTGATGTAGCAAAAAGTTTCATTGTCTATTTGGTCCAGGTTGCGCTCAGCCTAACAACAATCTTCGCCAATATAGCCGGTAGAAAATTAAAACTTAATTCACACGCAAATTAATATTTTCCCTGTATGGCATGTGAATGTCATCATGCATCGATACCAATCATGCATCATGCGATAAAAACGTTATCCAAAATCTTCACAGTTTCATACTACTTTCTTATTTTCTATGATGAAGGTCCATGTTTTAACGCCTGAAATAATGACCCCTGTGAAAACGAAGGATGCTAAAAATAAATCTTGAAAACCTAAGCTATGTCACGTAATATTAGTTTTAATTGTGGTGTAAGTAGCACACATCGCGAACAATTTGGAACTTCTTTCATTCAGACCAAGTAATGAGTTCGTTAAAAAAAAGCAACTGTTAATTAATATGCCATTCTAGCATTACATTTTTAGCAATTACTTAAATAAATATAATTGTCATAAAATATAATTCAGTGCAATTCATAGTGCTTTGTCCTGTAAGAAAAGGTTTTCGTTGCTATTTTGGTCCAGGTTGTATTTCAACCTAACCACGTACTGAACTTGCAATAAATGAAACAATACTTAATCACACGCATGGTGAAACATTACTTTATCGGATTTTAGTGGTAATAATGCATCACGATATTAACTAAAACAAAAATCTTTACGGGTTCTCCATCTTACTTTTTTATATTTTTCAGATAGATACTAACACCTTTGAATGGCTGACACTGTTACATGCGGCTGAAATATGGCATCAGTACAAGCAAAGTAAATTTAAAATAAATCTTAACAACTTAAATCATTTCACGTAATATTAGTTTGAATATAGTTAATGTTGTGTAGATCTGAAAAGTGTGGAACTACTTTCGTTAAAACAAAGCAATGATTAAAGTAACAGAACGCATAAGAAAACAAAATTAAAATTATTTTTAAAAAAATTTAATTACGTATGCCCTCTGCTGTCAAGTGCCAGTTCTAATACCAATCCATCAAAATTGCCGCTAACAATGAATGACAAAATATCTCTTACATATCTGTGGCCAATGATTTTTAACGAATACTTTGACATAAAACGAATCTATTATTAAATAAATAAAATCTACTAATACTTATTATGTCGATTTAAACTCAATACATACTTTTATTTCAGTGGTCTGACAATTCACGGCTTAGTGTAATTCCTCGTGCCTTGCGTTGTAGCAAAAGGTTTCAGTTCTCATTAGGGTCCAGATTGCATTTCAATCTAACCACGTTAACTTCTCGCCAGAAAAACAATACTTCAATCTCACGCATATTAATACATGAACTGTTTCGCGTTTTAGTGCCAATAATGCATCGCGATATAATTTTGATCAAAAATTTTCAAGGGTTTTTGCACATTTCTTTTTTGTGATTCAGACTGGTAGTAAAACGTTTGAATGGTTGACACAATTGGTGAACTCATAGGCTCAGTAATATTACGCAGTGAAAGCAAAGGAAATTAAAATAAACCTTATTAACTTACATTATGCCACGTATTATTGTTCTAAGTGTAGGATTGCACAGTTTGCGGATCAATGTGTAACTATTTCCATTCAAACGAATTAATAATTTCAATAATAGGAAAATATTTTGAAATAAACTAAATTATTAATGCCCTATGCTGTAACATCAAATGCCACTTGTAATTCTGATCCATGCGAAGTAATACGCTAACCAAAATTTTCTCTACATTGATGCACGAAATACAAAGCTGTTTTTTTTTTTTTTTTTTTTTTAATTTATTTATTTGACCTTAGGTCTTGAAAGACCATACAGTCAGCCTGGTAACAAGTAACAAGGTAATAATATTAGTAGTATGTAAAAATATGCATATATATAAATACATTAAATATGTAGGTCACTGTCTTTGATATAATCCTTGATGATACAATAGATTCTGTTATTATTTGTAGCGAGTAGTACTGCAATGTTAGTTGGAAATGGCTGCTCTGCTCGCACAAGAGACTTGATGAATGTTGATTGCTGTTGTTGAAAATTGGAACAGTTGAAAAATAAGTGATTAAGGTCCTGTATTTCCTGTCCGTTACATGTGCAGTAAGGTGTATTTACCGCCTTGATGCGAAAAAGATGACTACGGAAGGCGCCGTGGTGGAATCTCATACGAATAATAGAAGTAATGTACCGTCGTTGAGTATTCCATCTTGAAAACCAAGGTTTTCGTGGAGGGTAGGTCTGAACTAGAGCGTACTGTCGGCCTCTGTTTTGTTTAGATTCATTCCAGCTCCTCGTCCATTGGTGGTATGCATTGCTGACCATTGTTGCATGATAATCAGTTGTATTGCTGGGTGTTATTAAGCTTCGGCCCGAGCTACATGCCTCCTTGGCTAACATATCTACGTACTGGTTATGCCTAATTCCAGAGTGCGCGGGTATCCAGATATAATTAACAGTGCAACCGCGTTGATTAAGTTCTACAGTCTGTTGAACAATGCTTATGTTGTGTGCATTAGTTCGCTGGAGTATAAGGGGTGCGGCCAAGGAGCGAAGAACACTAAGTGAATCAGTGAGTATTAGTACACTTCGCCGTAAAAATCTTCTGGCGTATATAAGAGCCTGATTGATGGCAATGGCTTCCGCCGAGTAGATTGGTAGGTGACCTGGTAGGCGGAACCTCTGAGCGTGTTGTGTCTCGGGGCAGTAGAATGCACAGCCTACCCTACCTGTCAAAGGTATCTTTGACCCATCGGTGTATATCTGAACTGAAGATGGCCATCTAACAGATAAATATTCCTGACAAAGTTGTTGAACTGGTTGACAAGCTTGTGAATACACCGGTAGGCAGCTTACTGCCAAAGGGGTCACACATTGTTGGTAGCAACAGGAAATGACGACTATATACAAAGCTGTTATCTTACATTTCTATGGACAAAGAATTTAAGGAATACTTCTACATATCAAAACAATGTTACGTAAATATAAGCATCTAATGATTGATATGTCGATTTTAACGCAATACATACTTTTATTTCACTGTTCTGTGAGTTAATTTATTCATTGATACTTGGAAATGTTATTAAATAACGGGCATTCCCACAAATAATATCGTAAAGCGTGACGTCATAGTGCAACGTCATAGAATGACGTAATGGCGTGACATGACGTCAGCGTTACTGCTACATTAAGCCTACTATACTAATAGACTAGATGACCCGGCAATGCTTCGCTATTGCTAGACTCGAGGTAGACTAAATGAATACATTTGATCGTTTGTATTTAGTAAAGATTATATATTTATGTATAAATTGTAATTATTGTTCCATTCAATTTCTAGTTTATTGCAATGGTCTTGGATATGCAATGTTTTTGGTGATTCCAGTTACACCTTCAAAATATAAGGGGATATAAAGGGAAAGAGGGGTTGTATTTTTGGAAACCATATTTAGGCAGTATTTTTCTGTATATTTTATAGTATACATGTGCAACTTTCCATCAAAATCGATGAAGAGATGTGGGTTTGTCTAAATTAGATAGACGTGAAGGGGATGAGGGGGTGCAACAAAATGTAGGCAATACTTTTCAATTCGTTTTAAAGTATACGTGTGCAAATTTTGGTCTAAATATGATTAAATCTGGGTTTGTTTAAATTATGGGTTGTAAAGTGCCGGAGGGGGTGTTTTTTCTGATTTTTTATTTCTTAGGAACCATCTCCGACGCGCACTCGACTACTCACAAAGGTTTCACAGTAATCGGATAAAACTTGAGGGTTTCAATAAAAATCATTGGAAATTCAGAGGGGAGGGGGTAAAAGGGTAGAGGGATTGACTTTGGCAAAGATATTTTTTTTTCTGTTTGTTTTAAAGTACACGTAAGCAAAGTTCCTTCAAAATCGGGTTACAATTCTAGCTTTATATAAGAGACATTCGCAAAAATTTAAGGAATGTAAAAGGGAAGAGGGGTTGGATTTTTGAAACCATATGTATAGAGTATTTGTTTCTGTTTGTTTTAATGTATATCTGTGCCAATTTCCATCAAAAGCCGATAAAATCCGTGTATTTTTAAAATTATGGGGTGCTAGGTGGAAGAGGGGGTGGTTTTGGGGTAGAACGGGTGAGAGGGGTTGTTTTTTTTTGTAAAACTAATGTCTACAGTATTTTTCTATTTTTTTAATGGTATATGCGTGCAAAGTTCTTTCGAAATCTGATAAGAAGTGTGGGTTTTGTGTAAAAGTTAAGAGGTGGGAAGGTGGAAAGGGAATGCGTTTTTGGAAACCAAATGTAGGCAGTATTTTTCTCTTTGTTTTAAAGTATATGTGTTCCAATTTTTATCAATATTGGATAAAATCTGTAGGTTTATAATTATGGGGTGTTAGGGGGTAGAGGGGGTGGTTTTGGGGTAGAATGGGTAATGGGTGAGAGGGGTTGGGTTTATGTAAAACTAATGTCTGCAGTATTTTTATATTTTTTTAAATGGTATATGCGTGCAAAGTTCCTTCGAAATATGATAAAACGTGTAGATTTTTGTAAAAATTAAGGGGTGGAAAGGGGAAAGGGGGTGCATTTTTGGAAACCAAATGTAGGCAGTGTTTTTCTGTTCATTTTAAAGTATATGTGTGCAAATTTCCGTACAAATCGGATAAAATCTGTAGGTTTTTTCAATAATGGGGTGTTATGGGGAAGAGGGGGTAGTTTTTTGGAAATTTTATTTCTTAGGAACCACCCCGGACGCTCACTCGACAACTTACCGAAGTTTCACCGTAATCGGACAAACGGTTTAGGAGTGCATAGAGGACAAACAGACAGACAGACAGACATTGATTTTTATATAATAGATACTAGCTGACCCGGCAATGCTTCACTATTGCTGGACTTGAGTAGGCACATAGATTAAATGAAAAAATATTTACATATAAATTTTAAACTGCTGTTTCATTCATTTTCAGTTGGAAAGGGTGAGAGAGGATGCGCTTTGGAAAACATATGTAGGCAGTATTTTTCTGTTTGTTTTAAAGTATAAGCGTTCAAATTCTTATCTAAATCGGATAAAAAATGTGCTTTGCCTAAATTATGGGGTGAAAACGTAATGGGGTTGGAAAGGGGGAGAGGGAATGAATATTCGGAAACCATACGTAGGCAATACTTTTCTGTTTGTTTTAAAGTATAAGTGTACAAATTCTTATCTAAATCGGATAAAAAATGTGGTTTGCCTAAATTATAGGGTAAAAACGTAATGGGGTTGGAAAGGGGGAGAGGGGATGAATATTCGGAAACCATACGTAGGCAGTATTTTTCTGTTTGTTTTAAAGTATAAGTGTACAAATTGTTATCTAAATCGGATAAAAAATGTGGTTTGCCTAAATTATGGGGTAAAACCGTAATGGGGGTGTAAAGGGGGAGAGGGGATGAATATTTGGATACCATACGTAGGCAGTATTTTTCTGTTTGTTTTAAAGTATAAGTGTACAAATTGTTATCTAAATCTGATAAAAAATGTGCTTTGCCTAAATTATGGGGTGAAAACGTAATGGGGTTGGAAAGGGGGAGAGGGGATGAATATTCGGAAATCATACGTAGGCAATACTGTTCTGTTTGTTTTAAAGTATAAGTGTAGAAATTGTTATTTAAATCGGATAAAAAAGGTGGTATTGCCTAAATTATGGGGTGAAAAAATTATGGGGTTGGAAAGGGGGAGAAGGGATGAATATTCGGAAACCATACGTAGGCAATACTTTTCTGTTTGTTTTAAAGTATAAGTGTAGAAATTGTTATTTAAATCGGATAAAAAAGGTGGTATTGCCTAAATTATGGGGTGAAAAAATTATGGGGGTGGAAATGGGGTGAGGGGATTAATATTCGGAAACCGTATGTAGGCAGTATTTTTATGTTTGTTTTAAAGTATAAGTGTACAAATTCCTATCTAAATCGGATAGAAAATATGGTTTTGCCTTAATTATGGGGTGTTATGGGGAATAGGGGGTGACTTTTTGGAAGAAAAAATATGATATCAAGTGTAGGGAAAAACGAAAGCAGACAGAGAAATTCTTCGCAGAAAAGAAATGGTTAAATACTTGAAAAAGAAAGCGAAGGGCCAAAACAGTGGAAAGAACTAGTTAAATTTACAGGTTCAAGAAAGCTCATGTACACAAGAATATAGAAATATAGGGAACCCCGCCTCCTAGCCCCGAACTTTTAGTTGAACCCGTTATTCAAAATAATGATGAGCGCAGAGGTGATGGCCGCTTATGGAAAGTGACAACTAAGAATACTTAGAAAAATACTTTATGCCAGAATGGCCAGATTACCGAAAAAAATAGAAATATGAAGTGAGAAAGGGAGAGAAATTTCTTAACAGACGTCAGAGACAAATTAAAAACGTCGTATAAAATTCTCAAGCTAAGGTATCGGCATTCTTAAGAACCTGTGAGAAATTAGCTTATTTTTCAGAAACTATTACTCAGCAACTAAAACACACTTATACTAATCTAGAAGAAACATTTTGAATTTTAAAGAAAAATAAATTGCTGAATTTGGTGAAATCGTTTTTCAGACATGAAATGTACAAAAGGGTGGCTGCAGGAAATTAAACGTTGAAACCATGAAGATTGAACAAGATAATACATTCTTCTTGGAAAATGATGAGTATTCGATGATGTGCCCGTAAAAGATCGATTTTATAAAGTCGAAAGGACAAGTAAAACAAAAACGTTAGTTATATGACACTATGCAAATTTGCTCAATAATTTTCTGACAACAGTCAACTATAAAATATGGTTGCCACCATTTTGCAAATTCAGACCATTCTGGGTAACTTTGGCAGACATTAAAGAACAGAACACTTACATATGTATGATCCGTGCAAATATTGAACTGATGGGCATAAAAATAAAGAATAGTCTCATTGCAATCTAGCAAGATTGCAACTATAACATGTGATGTTCATTCCACAAAATGTTTATTTAGAGAATGTACAGACTGTAAATGTAAGTCTGTTGAATATTATCTTCCACAGCCAAACAAAATAGTAACATATCATTAGCGGATATGCGAAACTACTACATATGAAAAGGGAGGAAAGATGAAGACATTGCACAAACTTGAAAAAAAAAAAAAAAAAAAAAAAAAAAAAAAGTGATGTAACGGAGATCCGCAAATGCAGAACTTTCGCGTGAAATCCTACATCCGAATCCGCAATTTTTAATGCGGATGTATAGAGAACGTTTTGTTTACATTGTAATATGTATTATTCTTTTCTCTTTATATGATATTCGACCCATCGTCGCTTAGCTAACGAATTTTTTCCCTTCTTATAATCTTGCAATAATAGTAACAATGAACTGAATGGTGTTATTACCTAAGCGATGAATTTATAAGTTTTAACTTGCATGTAAAGTAAAGCAACCTATTCAAGGTCCAACTTATAGGACATCCGATTAGAACTATCGTATAAAGGCTCACCTATTCACGTTACTAGATGGGGTCAATCCTTTCCAATCGTACTTACTCGCGGCGCATCAGTGTTGTTATCACACACTCCTAGGATATTTCCCCCAATCATGATCCAACGTCATTGTTTGTTAGACGGCAAGGACCCGTGTTGGTTGTATGGGAGTCCAACAATATGCAACACATCCTACATGTAATGCTGTAATACCTTTCATGGATCAACAAGAGTCCTTGTTAGGAAAATCTGATCATCGTAGGTCCTGTGGACTGACTGCGAATGGACCGCTAGAGCGGTGGAAAGTAGAGATGGGTCGTTCGTGAGTAAATCAGCTCTTTAGAACAGTTCTTTTGAAAGAGCGAGTGAGCAGTCGCTCACTAAAAGTGAGCGGTAGTTCTTCTTGGAAGCCGTAATGACGGTGGTGTGTCGGCGTCGATTGAACTTCAGTCGAGTGGGCGCAGACAATGTCGGTTTCGGCTTTGCCATTCTCGCCCGACCCTTGTTTGTTCTCTGTTCCACGCCGTTCATTGTTTATCCACTCCGCTATGAAGAATAAGAAACGCCGAAGATCGAGAAGAGCTAGTTCGTTCGCGACGTTCGATTCAGTCGCACAGCACAGCTCGGAGCAGTGAGCAGTGCCACTGGAGAGCTAGTTCGTTCACGACGTTCGATTCAATCGCTCAGCACAGCTCGGAGCAGTGCCACTGGAGAGCTAGTTCTTTACCGCTCCGCTAACCGCTTCTCTTTCTCTCTCTCCCTGGTAAGCGTTATGCTATATGTTATTTTAAGTTTTTAATCTAAACTTCGATCCAAGTGTATTTAAATGACCACTATAAACGTTTAAACATAATCGTAACACCAAATATTTATCGATACGTTTTTCATAGATTTGCGTGTTTATTTCAAGTTTCCCCTTGTCTGTAACAGGTCAAGAAAATGAGCAGACTTACCAGTGATGTTTGGTATCATTTCGAAAAGAACGAGAAGGACAAGAAAGGGAAATGCAACTATTGCAAGGCGATTTTATCTATATCGTCAGGATCGACGACAAATTTGAAGAGACACCTTAAGACTTTGCACCAGTCGATACCATTAAAACGCGAGGGAAATGCGCAGCGATCACGTTCGCTTTCAGTGGATGACTCCGGGGTTAGAACTTCTCATCGAAGTGACTCTAATCCACTCCCAAAAGCAAGTAGTTCTAATGCCAGTGCCTCCACGTTTTCTCTGGAATGGTGCAGCTTGGACGACACCATGGCTCGGAGACCGTCACCGTTATCGACGCCGCGGTTTGCCCAGACATCGATGAATACATTCGTTGATGTAAATCAACCAATCTCAATTACTAGGAAACGGGCTTTAGATATTCAGGTACTAAAAGTGATGTGTAAAAAATATCACCCCTTTTCTTGTCGAGGATGAGGAATTTCAGAAATTCGTAAGAATTAGAGATGGAGCAGACGCTCACCTAAAATGAACGGTAGTTCTTCTAAGCTAAAAAAAAGGTCTACTATTTGTATTGAAGTAGACATAAGGGGGTATTTTCAACGGAAAATGGGGGTATAACCGGATTGTGAGGGGTGAGACCTATAAAAAAGGTCTCAAATAAAACTGAGCTACTGAGCAAGTGAACCATTCAAAAGAACTAGTTCTTTTCATTGAGTGATCAAATGAACAACCGCTCTTTTTAGTGAATCACTTTGCCCATCTCTAGTGGAAAGGCGAGTGGCGGGCACCGTGATGTTCGATGGCATGGCCTTGTGCTTGACGCGAAAGCAAGAAGAGTGCTTCTGTTTTGAATGACGTGACTACGCAATCGAATGATTGAAGATTACCTAATGGAAACAGAAGCAAATCCTACCGATTTAACAACGGGCTACCACTACGAGCAGTCCTTGCTCCGTTACTTTTCATCATCTACACCGCAGATTTGCAATCCACCGCTGCTATGAAGCAACCACAGAGCCATTTGAATGGCTAAATTTCCTGCGCAGGTATCTGTAGGAACAGCTATGTCTCATTTCGCCTTTTGTAACTCAATACAATTATTATTTTTGTATTCGTGTGCCAAATGAAATAAATATTTTTTTTTCAGAAAAATAATTCATTTACATTTTACCAACACCATTGTGCGTCACCAAATTTCAAATGCTTGTTTTCCTCCTGTCTGGTATTCCTCTCCATCCATGATTAGTCGCAGACACAAGCTGCATGTAGTCGTTAGCACCAGGGAATCCTGTGTCTAATGTCTATATCTAAGTTATGATACTGGTCTAAATGTAATTGGCCTAAGATAAATGTTAAGTTCTGGGATTCCTAAGCCGCACGGTTGATTTTTATACCATTCTGTGTTCCGGGGCGTTTGTTTCTACTCATATGTCAGCAATGAATATAATCATTTCTGTTTAGTGTTATTGTTCATTTCAGAGTGTTCTTGCTTTCGCCATGAGTTCTTATTTTACTTTATATCTATTAATCTTTTGCATTTAGTTTTGGCTAGCAATTTTTATTTCCATTTATTAGGCAGCATTGTTTCCAGGTATAGGTAGTGCTTTCTTCTTTGGTGGCTGGGACTATGTGTTGACATTGCGAACTCAATAGATCTATTGAATTGGTGATGCCTTACTTTGCCCATACACAATCCAGATTGGATTACCTGCTGCTAATGGATGCCAAAAATGAGCAAATCTAGTCATAAGTGGTACTGGCTATCTTTTTCTCGGAGCGATTTGAGGCATTTAATATTATCTATGGCCTGGATGACTGTATGGCTTAAATTTCTATTATGCTTACGGTTCAGCAAGCTTAGGTAACGCATTAAATTTTGCTTCGTTCTTGTCCTTAATTTCGAAGTAATTGTAATGCAAATTTTGCCGATTTTGTCACTTAGTGAAGATCGTCAAAACAATTACTTACCCTAGTGCTAGAAAGATAGACTTCGGTAGAAAATATGGCTCGACCCGTTAATCGTGGGAAAAGATTTTCGGTGTATTTACACCTCATCTACTTCAAACGTGAAATCGTTTTCTAACCTAATATTTGTATATGCCACAGATATTGAATTTAAATTAATCTTCTTAATGTGTTAAATTTTACTTCTATCCTCACCTTACTTTGAGAGTTACTGAAAATCAAATGGAATGCGACATTCTCTTCCTATTTTCCAAGCAGCCCTAGACAAAATATCAACCCACAAAAATAAACATCGAGGGGGTAACCAGAAAACAGGAATTATTTTTTTAAAGGCTATCTTTTTTCAAACTTTTTACAAAACAACCTGATCCCCTTCAAAATACTCTCCACTACAACTAATACATTTGTTCCACCGCTGCTTCCAATGTTCGAAACATTTCTGTAGTCATCTTTAGAAATGGCTGACAGCTCATCCCTCATTTTTTTTTCTTGACCTCTTCAATGTTGTCAAATCGATGTCCTTTCATGCCTCTTTTCAAGAGTAGAAATAAGAAAAAGTCTCATCGAGCTAGGTCAGACGAGTAAGGCGCGTGGGGCAGCGGAACTATGCCATTTTTAGCCAAAAACTGTCTAATGCCGCGTTTACACTCTCGCGCGAGCTTAGACGAGACGAGGCGAGACAGCACGAATGCCAGAGTGTAAACGGTGCACTCGCGTAGTCTCGGCTCGCCTCGTCTAAGCTCGCGAGTGCCGCTCGCCTCAGTGGCGGTTTTTTGGCGCGAGTCAAAGGCGCGAGCACATTGTTTACAGCAGAGGTAGTCAACCTTTATACCTACCGCCCAATTTTGTATCAATGTACAGTGGCGTAGCTAGGTCAACAAGGGTCCCGGTGCAAAAAATTTATTTTAGGCCCTTAGGCCAGATGGGTGACCTTTTTTTTTGCTTTTTGTTGCTGGTAAGGGCCCCCTGAGCTGAGGACGGGGCCCTTGAGTTGTGCTTAGGGCCCCCCTGAGCTGTGGTTGGGGGCCCCTCTGAGCATTGAGAGGGCCCTTAGTGAGGGGTTTCCTGTGTCTCAGGGGCCCCCTTAGACGACTGTAGAGCTAAAAAAAAAAAGGTCGCCAGCCAGTTTGCCATGAAGGCTCGTAGGCCTCTGAACTACGCTTGGGGGCCGCCTGAGCGTAGGGGCCCCGGTGCACTGCACCGCCTAGCCCCATAGTAGCTACGCCCCTGTCAATGTATAACTTATGAAGCAGACGTACAGCGAGTTAAAGCCCATAATAATAATTTGCCAATTACTTTGTCTGACTTTCGCTACGTTTGGCAGAATAAGCCTTTATAAAACCACTCACTGTAGTTATATCTGTCTTTTTATTTATACTTTGCGTATATAAACGCACGATGTTTGGTGAAATTAGATTTTATTATTTGATTTAATTTTGAGATTCCTAAGGCAGATGCTGCTAAAATAAAAACTAGATATCTTGGTCAATTTTGCAAGGAACAAACGAAGGTATCCTCTTTTTTTTTAACTGCTTAACGTCTCTTAACAACGAGGTCTTTAGAGACGGGAAAGGATGTGGAGCAAGGAATGGGAAGGAATTCGGCCATGGCCTTTTTGAAGGAAGCATCCCTGGAGTGATTTGGGGAAACCATGGAAAACGCAAATCTGGATGCCCGGACGGGGATTCGAACCGCCGTCCTCCCAAATGCGAATCCTCTTTCGGTTTCTTTCTTTGGCTATAGTATGATTAACAGCACAAATGCCTGATTACATGAGATATGAAAGAAAAGGTTTCATTAAATTGAATATCAGTTGTCATACATTTTGATACGACAGGTGTATTTTTTATTATTATTTTGCCACAGGTTTTCATATCCGTCACTATCGAATTTATGTTTACTTTCTGCGTAATATACGATTTCTAAACGTTCTTCCTATCAAGTTGTATCAGCTTCTTCAATATTTGCGGTAGAAGGATTTTTCATCCAGTCATACACCGAATTTCAATATATCTTCAAATCGTTTTTCCATGTCTAAAGTTTGTTGAGGAGGGCACTGAATCTCCGGAGTTATTATCGTTTATAGATAATAATTCAGGAAACTGTTGAAATTTTCTTCTCAATAGATTGTAACGCAGTAGTTAAAAGTTTTCAATAAATAATGACACACAGAACATTTTGGTAACCTATAAGAGTTTTATTAGCTCCCTGAAGGTGCAAATCGACATCCTTAAATCTATTTAAAAAATCTTAAAAAAGTCAATTTTTTAAAAAATAAACTAAAGCGTTTCACTCTTGGACCAAACCCCACAGTCCACCATGAAAGTTGGCACGCCTACTAGTCATCCATGAATGAATTCTTGCGAGAGTGTAAACGGCAGTTCGTGTCAGCGCTCGTGCGCGAGGCGAGAGTGTAAATGCGGCCTAACAGAGACAGGTGTGCAGGTGTATTGTCGTGGTGGAGATCCAGTCTCCTGTCGGCCACAAATCGAGTCTTTTTTGACGAACCCTGTTGCTCCAAGACAACCCACTAACCTCTGACAGTTGATCAATTGTCTGTCGACGGTTTGAGAGCACAAGCTCTCAAATTTTTCAACATTTTCGTCGATTCGGGCAGTTGATGGGCGTCCAGAACGAGGTTTGTCATCAATCGACATATCGCCATTTTTAAACCGAGCGAACCACTCGTACACTCGAGTTTTTCCCATAGCGTCATCTTTGTAAGCTGTTTTCAGCAAAAAATTTATTGAGTAGAAAACAAAATTTCACAGCTGCACGTAGTTCATTTAAACTTGCCGTCATCAAAAACGATACAATAATAAAACAGTGCTAGCAAAAATAATCACTGCAGATTAACAGAACAAGCCAGGTCGGCAACACAGGCGGCACTGAACTGACAATGAGGTGCTGTAAACGCCTAGCGGCAGAAACGCGCACTACACAATCTCTGTCCACGGCAATGCTATTCCGGTTATTTCTGATGTGACTTGGTGTCTGTGCAGCGGCCTGTCTGGCGGCGGGTCGCGGCTGGTGACCCCCGTATACCTGCGCTGTGCCGAGGGCGCGCTGCAGTGGTCGTACCCCCGCGGCGCCCTGCGAGTCGTGCTGCGGCTGGGTGCCACGGGCCGCGACTTCAGAGGCTGCGTCAAGGCGTCCGCCAACTTCTCGGGCGCTCGTGTCTTCCTGGAGACAGACCGCTCCCTCACGCCTCTGCTGGTCGCCGGAGAGCGCCCAGTAGCCAGGTGCTTCACCAGTCGCAGGACCACTGCGGCGCTCTACGTGGAGGCGGACCCACCCCCGGCCGCTGCCCCCGCCCCCCGGGCCGTCGCGGCCTTCACTTACGACCTCCAGCCGCTGCCGAAAGGGCCGCACGCCTACGACCCCGTCGAAGGTCAGTATTCTCCCAGAACATATTTTGTACTGTTTCTCTTAGAAAACAATCGTTAAAATTATTGCGTATGTAATGAACAACTGTACTTTCCTGTAATTACAAATATTCTGAATGAAATCTTGACACCAGCCACTCCTGCAAATGATCTATTATTTGGAAAAACCTCTTTCTCAGGAACAGTCAGGTCCTTTTCTTCTTGAGGTGTTACTCCTTATCTCATTTATCATTGTGCATTAATTAATAAAGTAGAACAAACTATACCTGCCGCGTAAAAAAACTAAGAAGAGCTGCATTTTTGTTTTCTTTTGCTGTAATTATGTCACCTTTATTTCTACATTTTATTGATTCTTTTATCTGCTTAAAATTTCTATAACCCATTGGCGTTTACTGTAGAACGCTATTTCACATCACACTTTGAACCTGAAATAATAGTTTAGCGAGCACTACAATTATAGTTCACCTGACATAGCAAAATTAGAATTATTTTATCAGCGATCCTAATCAAGACAGCTTTATTTCAAACTATCATAACATCCACGTAGCTCCACGGACCTTAAGAGAAAGCCAGAAGACAGAAGAACATGGAGAGCAGCCAAGTGAAAACCTGTCCTGGGGCAGAAAACTGATGATGATGATGATGATGATCATAACAACATTGTGATTGCCTCGCCATATCTGTAAGCGAATTTGAGTCTGGGTTCGGCGTGTCTAATGTTTTTCGAAACGTCGTTGCGTGTCGTTTAGTTGAATGCGCCGGCCACGTTCAATCCAACACTACACCCTGTCAGTATATAGGATATCTAAATTTACATACGGAGATAGTTAAATGAATGATATAAATGTCGACATGCTGTCGTGTATTCTGTACCTTATTTTAATTGTGACTAATAATATGAATGAAAAGCTACGTGGCTTGGCTAGGAATCCCCCCCCTCCCTTCCACCCCATGTAGCTTTCTCCCCTATCCCCCCCCTAGCCAACCCACGTAGTTTATGGACGCTTCCTAATATAAAATATCACTGTCAAACCTCGATTTCGTTTTTTGACTATTATAACAGCGGCTTGCATGATTAAACACACACGTTTAAAAATGGTTTCCTGTAACATTAATTAAAAACAAAATCGCCGCACACATTCTGTTCAATCACTATAACTACCTAGTTACTAAGAAACTTACAAAATGGCTCGCTCACAAAATTGTCCACCATTTTCGGCTCCGTTACGTATTCATCTATGGACTCGTTGCCTTTTGCCAGATATCTGACGATAGGCTCAGTTGCTGTTTCTAGAGCACTACTTGACGCAATCAGTTTCTTGAAATTGTTCCGAATTTTCGCCCCTCTTCTTGAGTAACACTGTGACCGTCAACAAGTTCGAAAGTGGTGTTTTTCTTAGTGGGATTATACTGCAGTGACACGGTGGCAGGCAAATTATTTGGAGTCTGTTTTTATCTGCCAGTTAGTCCAGTTTTCCTTTGATTTACATTTTTACCCACCATCTTGGCCGATAAGTCTTCTTTACTTGTAGTACTGCAAAGAGAAAACAATAATTATGTATATAAACCATCATGAATGCATGAGCTACGTGTTCAGGGACCTTTCACAAACCACGCGCATCTTTAATTCTAGTGCTCGCTGAAGCCATATTACAAAATTTAAAGTGTGGCTGTGATGTCAAATGGCGTTCCCTAGTAAATGGAAGTGTTTTCTGGCGAGTTTTCAAAATCTGAAACCGCGTCAATGAGAGTTTTGAATATTTTTTTAAAGCAGAACAAGTAATCATTCCTTGGGAATGCTGAAAGGAAGATAAGGGGGCGTATATTAATTACGTGAAGTATTTTTTTCGGAAATCCGCCCCCCCCCCCCTGCCGACGATCTCGTAGGATCAAAGTCTCCAGCAGTTTATAACCCCTCTCCCCCTTAATGTCTTTCTTTCTTTTTAGCTCTACTGTACTTTAAGGAATTAAAAAGATGACATGAGATTTATCGACCCCCACCCCCCTCCCCGCCCTTGGTGAGATTTCGCCGGACCCCTCCCCCTATTTCACCTCACGTAATTATTGATGCCTCCTAACAAAACTTCAGCAAATGTATACTATCAAAGGTGCAACACTTTTTATTATTTTTACGTGACAGATACAGTTTATTCTTATTTATCAATTAGTCAACAATGACGAATGACACGGACTCTTTTTAAAGAAGTAAAGGAGCCTCTCGCTGTATCTCATATTTTTTCATCTGTTTTTGGTATAAAACGTGTGGGGGTAAAATGTGTTCAAAAAGTGTTGAGTTTCGAACAAAAACAGCGGTGAATGAAACTTTGCTCAGGAATCAGTAAATTAGGTCAACAACGATGCAGAACTATTGAAACGTGTCATAACAGGTAATGAAACATGGTTTTATGGATATGATGTCGAAACTAAGGCTCAATCGTCCCAGTGAAGGCATTCTGGAGATCGCCAAGACCGAAAAAAAGCTCGACAAGTTCGGTCAAATGTGAGGTTATACTCACTGTGTTCTTCGATTTTAATGGCATAGCGCACCATCAGTTCTTGCAACAAGGCCAAACAATCAATAAGGAATACTACCTTCAAGTTCAACGCCGTTTGCGTGAAGAAGCCGGAAGAAAACTTCAGGATTTTTGGCGAAACAATTCGTGGGTTTTTATGCACCCCCTCACATCTCTTTGCTTGGTCGTGAATTTATGGTAAAAAAAAAAAATAACACTGTAATGATGCCACTGCCTCCATATTTTCTGTTCCTGAAAATAATGAGAATCTTGAAGGGCCGTTGATTTACAAGCATAGATGAGACTGCAAGTGTATCGCTGAAAGAGCTCAAAGCCATCCCAAAGATCGAGTTCCAGAAGATTTTTGAGGACTGAAAGAAGCACTGGCATAGTGTATAATATCTAATGGGGACTATTTTGAAGCACCAATATAGACGAATAAATAAAATTCTTTCCAAAATAAAATAATTGTTTAAAAAACATAAAAAAAATCATACTTAAATTTTAAAATAGCTTTATGCTTTGCTTAGAAGAAAGTAAAATTTAAATGGACAATATTTTACATTACTGTTGTTGAAATTTTTTACATTAATTACTTATTTTTGGAGTCGGTGCCAGTTGTAACATCGCGAAGATCGAAATACTGAACTTCATTTGGTGTTAGAGGCGAAATGTGGAGTACGAACAAAAATTACAAATATTTTACAGCATGTCGCGAAGCAGATAGTTTTATTGCGGGAGACAATTTAGGGAAATAAATTAACAGTATTTTTATCTTTGGCTAGGCCTTGTTGGTCATCCAGACATATCTCAGGTGCTACAGTGTCAGTTGGTAGGCTGCATCATGCTGTAAACGCTTTACAGTAAGTATAATATCGGCGTATCATCTGAATGTTTCAGTTTTGATGAAACATGTTTCTAGCATTAATAGGTTATTTGACAGTATTCAAAATATATTACAAATTGTTGTAGTTCGCATAGATTAATGCTTAAGGGAGCTATATTTGTTAAATTTGAAAAGAAAGATGAATTGTTTTTAATTAAAAAAGAGAAATAAAAATCAAATTTTTCTTGCCTCTTGTCACTTGACCGAAAACGCTCTGGGATTGGAGATCGCTTTAGTGACGTCACCTGCCCGTAGGCGCTGCGGTTGCGTATGGAGTTTTTCCAACTATCTGAGTTTTCAACTATTTGTTGCTGGTTATCTCTTGTTACTAATGAGATTTTGTGTTGAATATAAAATGAAGAACAATTTGTAGAAGCCTACAGCGGAAAAATACCGAAATTTCTTTGCCGGACTATAAAAATTACCTTTGACTTTATTCTACCGAGCTTGAGAATGTAATAACTTCAATTCGAGAATCATTTGTATTCAAAATGGAAGTTAGAGGTTAACAGAAATCCTTCTTAAGAATGACTAAAATTTTAAATTAAGTTAGTTGTTTTAGGAGATATTTACGAGAAGTGTAAGTAGTGTTATAAGGATGGACCAAGCGCACCGCCAGATGGCAGCACCGTCGTTGCCTCCGTGACGTCACAAGATGGCCGCCGTTAGTTCCTCGACCGGCCGCACAGATGGCGGCAGCAGTCGGGCTTGCGCATACGTTAGTTCACCGATCGGCCGCACAGATTGCAGCATCTCCCAAGGGCTTAATTTCTTTGGGCGCAGATATTCCACTCCGCCCAGCTAGCGGGGAAATTCCGCCACCCGGGGCGTGTTTACACAGGTGTGCTCGCCTGCAATCCTGTTCTGAAATGCGGACGTCAGACAAGTTGTATCGTGGCGACAAAACTATGGATTCGTCTATCACTTTAGTTCCTAATGGCCATTGTGTGTTGCGTATACCAATTCCACCTTTACCGAGTAACTTAAATATAATTAAAGTCTTATCTTCGAGGAGTTTAAATGGCCCCATTGGTTTAAGTAGACAATGGACGATTAGTTCATCCATTAATCGAGTATGATGGTCACGATCCACTTCCTCTCAGATGTATACTGTTTGAAACAGAAGTGGGTGTTGACGTCACTGCCGGAGTATAAAGGCCATCACACCAGCCAGCTAGCCCTCAGTTTCCCGAAAAAAAAAAAAAAAGCATAAATGTTTCCTTTTAACGTTCGATATGGGAAAAAAAACCGTCATAAACTCAGATATAAAACCGAGTAAGAATTCTATGTGTCCCTGTTTTCATGAAATTATTTAGCATTCTGGCCTTGCATTAGGGAGGACGGCGGTTCCGGGGCATCCATGGTTCCCCCCAGGTGAATGCCGGGGGATGCTACCTTCAAAAGGCCATTCCTAGCCACCCATCATTTCCCGTCTCTAAAGACCACGTTGTTAGAGAGACGTAAAAAAAATCGACTGCTGAGGTGCAAAGTATCGAAGTTTCCGATAGATGGCTGGCATGCAGGGTGACTGCCGCGTTCTTGCCTCGCATTCGGGAGGACGGAGGTTCGAATCCCCATCCAGGCATCCATGGTTTCCCAAAATCACTCCAAGTGAATGCCGGGGATGCTTCCTTCAGAAGGCCATGACCGAATTCCTTTCCCGTCTCTAAAGACCACGTTGTTAGAGAGACGTTAAAAAAAAATCGGCTGCCGATGTGCATAGTATCCCGTTTCTAGGGCGTCCAACACAGCGTTCGTATGATTGCAGAATTTTGTACAGAGTCTCAGGCTTGCAGCGAATTTCGTATGCATTTGTTCAGGTGTCCTGCTATCGATAAGGAATTCAGGTTGCGCCATATGCTCATTGCACTGCAAAACCGCCCCAGCAGGATACATAGAAATATTTCAGCATTCACTTCGGTTCAAGAAGAAATTATTACGAGATGAGAATAATTATTATATGTCAGTTTTCGTAGTACAAATCTAGGAAACATTTATGGTAGCCCAATCACTCGTGTTTTCAAAACGAAAATCGAAAATTTTGTTTTCATTCTGGGTGAACAGATAAACTGCTTGAGTCTTTGTATTTAATTAAAAAATAGACCATGTGAAAGCGTAACTTTTACGTTTAAAACGTGATAATGAACCATGGAATGTCCTGTCATAGCTCAAATTCACATCTATACAATGCAGTTCTGATATTCGAATTTGGCAGAGGGTGCTTTGCACAAAAATAACCCTACAGACATTTATGAAGTGATTACATGTTAATCTCTCGACTGATATCAAACCAATCAGCCAGTAATTTTTTCCAGCCTGTCTTG
>CM061919.1:38507416-38531717 GCA_031002005.1 Vandiemenella viatica
TTTCAAATGAATTTGACAAGGGAGGCCAAGTTGATAGAGTGGAACTAGATCTTTCTAAGGCATTTGACAGAGTGAGCCATAAAACGGTTTTAAATAAACTGAAATCTGGTGACGTAGTGGTTAAGGCATCTGTCTGGAGATCGAAATCGCGGTCTCAGCTGTGATTTTCAAAAGCATTAACTCCACCTCCAGCTCTACCACAGCTTGCTGTGTAGTATGAAGCAAGCCAGAACGTTTCTTTTGTTCAGATTCCACGTTAATATGTATGTTCCTATACCCGGTACGATTATTTGCTTAAGTTAGATAGCCACAATGAAGCGCATTGCGCGGCGAATCGAAAACTGTCACCTGGAGGCCGAACAATCCTTCGGTATCTGCCAGCAAACAATGAGATATGATTATTGAATAGATCATCAGTAATCAAAGTACGGGGTGTAAGGGTTTCGGAGAGACTATACTAGCCTTTTCCAACCAAATTTCAACCTCTCCTGTTTGCACGGACGAGGCTCTGGTAACTGAAAGATTCCCGGTATAAGGAGTTACCCACTCCTTGCCAACGGCCTCCGAAAGGAGAGCGGAAGAGTGAGCAGTGGTCCAGGGCACCCTCTTGCCCTTGGAGTTGGAAACGGCTCGTAAAGGCGGATGAAACAGAAATGATCAACGGCATGAGGTTGCAGAAGGCAACGGGAAACCACTGCATTAAAGACCCAAAGGTTATCCCAACTACATGTAATCCTCTCAAAAATACATATCATGATGGCTTCTTCCTGGGTAAAATATTCCGGAGGTAAAATAGTCCCCCAATCGGATCTCAGGGTGGGGTCTCCTCAGGGAGGAGTCATCAGAATGGATAGAAACATTCTACGAATCAGAGCGTGGAATGTTAGAAGTCTGAATAGGGTTGGTAGGTTAGAAAACTTAAAAAGGGAGATGGAACAACTTAAGTTAGATGTTACTGAGATTAAATGGAAAGACGAACAAGATTTCTGGTCTGGAAAACACAGTATATTTTGCACGCAAGCTGTCAATGGAGTCACAACAATTTAGTGACAGGATTATTTTGATGAGGTTAGAAACTAAGCCCGTCCCAACCACATTAGTGCAAGTGTATATGCCAACGTTACAGGAGGATGATGAAGAAATGGAGAAAATATACACCGAAATGAATAACTAATCCAGTATATGAAGGGGGAGAAAATCGAATAATCTTGGGTGATTGGAATGAAATAGTGGGAGAAGGAAAAAGAGGTAAATACTGTAGGATCTTTTGGTCTACGAGAAAGAAATGAGCGAGGAACCAGGTTGTTAGAATTTTGTGAAAGATATAAGCTAGTTGTGACAAACACACTGTTAAAGAATCATGCAAGGAGTTTATACACTTGGAAACGTCCAGGGGATACAGGCAGATATCAGCTAGATTATATCATGGTCAAACAGAGATTCAGGAATCAAATTCTAAACTATAAAGCGTATCCAAGAGCAGACATAGACTGTGGCCATAATTTGATAGTAATGAAGTGCAGGCTGTAATTCAAGCGAATAACGAATTAATGTAAGCAGAACAGACTGGAAGTGAATAAACTGACACAATCTAGCGCGAGGGAAAAATTTGCAGAAATGGTAGAATTAGGTCTAAGGATTAACTCTGAAAGGAGCTCTACCGAGGACGAATGGAATACAATCAAGACCGAAATAATGAAAGCTGTTAAAGAAACATTAGGCTTCAGGGAGCAAGGTGCCAGAAAACCTTGGATTGCAGAATTTTTTTTAGAGCTGATGGATCAGAGGAGAAGGTACAAAAATGCTCAGGATGAAGCAGGAAGAGAGCAGTACAGGCAATTTAGAAATCAAATAAATAAGAAATGCAAAATAGCAAAAGAAAAATAGCTACAAGAAAAGTGTGAAGAAATAGAAAAGGAAATAATCGTAGGTGAAGTAGGTGTTGCATATAGAAAAATCAAACAGAATTTTGGAGAAATGAAGAAAAGGGAATACTGCCGATGGGAAACCTCTTTTAAGCTCAGAAAATTGAGCTAACCGTTGGAAGGAATACACTGAGAAACTGTATGTGGCGGACGACTTAAACAATAGTGTAATGGATAAAATAATTGTTACAAAAAAAACCGCCTTCAAAAAAAAGCACTAAAAATTTTAAAATGACTTTATACCTTGCTTAGGAAAAAGTAAATCTAAATGGAAAATATTTTACATCACTGTCATTGAAATTTTTACATTAATTAGTTATTTTTGGAGTCAATAATGGTAATTGGAGATATGTCACATCGCGAAGATCGAATTACTGAACTTCTTTTGGTGTTAGAGGCGAAACAGGGAGAACGAACAAAAATTCCCAATATTTTACAGCATGTCGTGAGGCAGATAGTGTTATTGCGGGAGCTTAGGGAAACAAATTAACAGTATTTTAATCTGTGGCTCGGCCTTATTGGTCATCCAGGCATTTCTCTGACGCTACAGTGTCAGTTGGTAGGCTCCATCATGCAGTAAACGATTTACAGTTAGTATAATATCGGCGTATCATCTGTATGTTTCAGTTTTGTTGAAACATTTTTGTAGCATTAATTGTAGGTAAGCAGTAACATGATTTTTTATGTATTATTGTTATTTCTCATTGTTTTTATCTTTTTGTTTTTCTTGCTTTCGCTGGCACCGACTACAAAAATAACTAATTAATGTAAAAATATCAATGACAGTAATGTAAAATATTGTCCATTTAAATTTACTTTATCCTAAGCAAGGTATAAAGTTATTTTAAAATTTTTAGTGATTTTTTTTGAAGGCGGTTTTTATGTTTTTTAAACAATTATTTTATTTTTAAATTTTTAGTGATATTATAGTTTGTTTTGTATTTTAAATATGCCGCAGCAGTTCCAATTTTGTTATCTTCCTGGTAGCTCAGAGATTAAAGCGCTTGCTTTCAAAGAAGAATTCTGTCTTTATATACCACAAGAACTTCCAGAACGGGGTGAATTGGGTGTTGTGTTAAGGAATGTCAGTGCACATTTTGGTCCAGGCTATGTTTCAATCTAATCATAACATCTGTTAAAGCTGCTGGTCGATAACCAAAACATGTAACATCTGTTCATGATTAATTGACTTTCGGGTTTTGCCGCGTTGTTTATTTAATTACCTAAGCAAAGTCAATTAATCATGAACAAAGATGGCCGTGGAAGTCTGAGGAATGTAACATCTGGTCGTTAATACATACCACAACAGATATCTGTCTCTGGAAAATATCTGTGTGCTCCAACATCACACAGAAAATATAGATTTTTAATTGGTTTTCACAACGTGAAAGTTTGGGATCCAAATTGAAATCTGAAGTACATGTTGAGACATAATGACACATTTATTTTATAAATATTTTATGACATAACTTAAAAACAGCTTAACTGATTTTGACGGGATTTAAAACTGTGGATTTCTGTAAAAAAAAAACATTGGAAATTAAAAGGGGTGAGGGTAAAGGGGAAGAGGGATTGGGCTTTTGTATACCAAAAAGACTGCCTTTTCTAATTGATTTAAAGTATACGTGTGTAAATTTCTATTGATATCAGATAAAACTGTAGGTATGTATAAAAAAACAATTAAGGGGTGTGGAGACGAAGAGTAGTTTGGTTTTTGTAAAGCTAGTGTGGCCAGTATTTTTATCTTTGTTTTAAAGTATATATGTGCAAATTTCCATCAAAACCAGATAAAAACTGTAGCTTTGTGAAAAGAACATTTGCAAAAATTAAATGGGGTGAGGGAGTAAGTGGTTGGGTTTTGTAAACAGAATATAGACACTATGTTTCTCTTTGTTTTTAAGTATGCATGTGCAGTGTTCCATGGAAATCTGATAAAACTGTGGGTATCTATAATAAACATTGGAAATTAGGAGGGGTGGGGGTAGAAGGGACCTAATTTAAACACAATTATTCTGTATGTTTTAAAGTATACGTGTGCAAATTTCCTTCAGAATTGGATAGAAACTGTAGATTAAAGGATGGAAAGAAAGGAGCGGAGTTTGGACTCTCGAAACCAAATGTAGACAGTGTTTTTCTGTTTGTTTTGCAGTATACCTGTGCATACTTCCTTCGAAATGAGAAAGAGCGGTAGCTCTGTATAAAGAACACTGACAGTAATTAAAGGGTTAGAAAGAGGTTTGCGTTTTTGTGAAAGGTATGTGGACAGTATTTTTCTTTTTTCTATTTGTTTTAAAGTATACTAATGCGAAGTTCCACCGAATCGGATTAAAATGTCCAAAGTGTCATCGAGATCGAATAAAAAATGTGGATTGGTATAAAAATTAAGGGGTAGAAGGGGTGGTTTCTCAATGCAATTCATAAGGGACCACATTGGAGGTATATCCTATCCACTAAAAAATTGTAATTTAAATCGGTTCAAAATTGGCGAAGACATCGCTGAACATACATACATACATACAAAAAAAAGGCATACAGAAGAATGGAAAGGATAGTAGAAGACATAGTAGGTGAAGATCAGTTTGGGTTATGAAAAATTGCGGTACAAGGGAAGCAATTCTGGTTTTAAGATTAATACTTGAAGGCGGATCAAGAAAAACAAAGATACTTTTATGGCATTTGTTGATTTAGAAATAGCTTTTGATAATGTTAGGTGGGACAAGATGTTGAAAATTTTAAAGAAGTCAGGTCTAAAGTATCGAGATAGAAGAATACTCGATAAACTATATAAGAATCAAGTGGCTATAATAAAACTAGAGAATCACGAGAGACATGCATCAGTTAAAAAGGGTGTGAGACAAGGTTGTAGTCTATCCCCGTTAATATTCAACTTGTATGTAGAAGAAGCAATGAATAAAGTCAAAGAAATATTTGTATGTGGCATAAGTTTACAGGGAGAAAAAATCAGTATGCTACGATTTGCTGATGACATTGTCTTGTTAGCAGAGAGGACTGAGGATATTGAGAAGTTACTGAATGGCATGAACAAAATACTGAAGGAAGATTTTGGACTGAATATAAATTAAAGCAAGACAAAAGTGATGAAATGTAGCAGAAACGATACCAATACGAGTAGATAGAATATAAAAATAGTATCGGATACAATAGGAGAAGTAAATGAGTTCTATTACTTGGGAAGCAAAATTACATCCGATGACCGAAGCAGGAATGATGTTAAATGCAGAATAGCACTAGAAAAAAGTGCCTTCATAAAAAGAGAAACCTTTTAGTTTCAAATATTGATGTAGGAATTAGAAAAAGAACTTTTTAAAACTTTATGTGTGCGGCACAGCACTTTACGGCAGCGAAACATGGACTTTAGAAATACCGGGAAGAAAGAAAAATGAAGCATTTGAAATGTGGTGCTACAGAAGAATTCTGAAAATTAGGTGGACAGACGAAGTAAGAAATGAGCGAGTTTTGGAAATGATGGGTGAGAAAAGAAGTTTATGTAAGAAGCTTACAGAAAAAAGGGACAGGCTGGTAGGTCATATTTTGAGACATGCAGGATTGGTTAATTTGTTAGTGGAGGGAACAGTCGAAGGTAAGAGTTGTAGAGGAAGCAGATAATTGAGTTGGGTTGTAAGGGGTATGTAGAAATGAAGAGGTTAGTACAGAATAGGTAAGGATGGAGGATATTTAATGAGGTGACCCGAGACTGTCGGGTTTATCTCCTGGTTTCGCCTTAAGGATACAGTTACCTATTTTCAGCTGCTGGGTATTGCAGCAATCATAAACGTACACGGAATTCTCTGTGGTACCGGGCAATCTCGAATAGCTATTGTTGAAGTAAGTCCCCATTTTATGTAGCGCCATAAACAAATGATGTGTATGCGTATTATTAGGAGGTGTATCACATTGGCTAGTTCATGGTACAAAACCTCTTCAACGTTTATATCATCCTACCACTGGGTTTAATTTTGTATCTAGTCTGCGTGTAATATCATGCTTTGTTATTTTGACGTAGCACTGAAGTCTTAATTTTTGAGCCTTCTCCTTGTTCCCTGTCTCATTTCTCTCTTCGTGTACTCTTGTCACTGTCACTTTAATACTTAGATTTGCGCTGCGGCTTCTCTAGTTTAGTGTCTTTCTTTAATCCACGCATCAAAATCAGGGAGCGTGCACAAACCACGTAGCTCCATTTTGGCCTACTGTGAACCCCCCCTCCCCCCCACGTAGCCCTACGTGGCTTTTGCCTCTACCCCGCCCCCCCCCCCCCCCACGTAGCTTTTTTCCCTTTTGATTCCAGAAGATATTTTTTACCGTTTTCTCTTGTCAGACGATTGTAAATTATGTAAGGAGATGATAAACTGTCAGAAATAAATATTCGCATGCTGTTGTGTGTTTTGTTCCCCATTTTAACTGTCAAAAATGTTATGAAAGGGAAGCTACGTGGCCTGGCTCGGAACCCCCCCTCCCCCCACGTAGCTCAACGTAGCCTTCCAGCCAACCCCTCCCCCCCTGGACCGAGCCACGTGGTTTGTGCACGCTCCCTCACCAGAAATTAAGTCCTCTGGGAATTATAACTACTATAAAATATTTTGATGTCTGTTAACACTATTTAATTGAATGTGGGTTGATTGCCGAGGATATTTCATCTTAATGGACAGTTACAATAAATTTGAGTACGCTGGCGTTGCAGAGCGCGGTAAAAAGCCTAAGAATGGAATGCAGAGCGTCGATTCTAATAAAGATCCATTGATTTTTTATCCGGTTGACTGCGGTGTCACAGGGACGTATGCGTATCTAGTTACTAGGGACCGCATCATATGCAACACAAGAAACTAGAAATATGCACGAAAAATGCTTAAAATATGCATGAAAAGTGTCAAAATATGCAACATCATATATATTATTTCTATAAGGTGTCTTTCTGTCACAAGCCATTATCTCCCTTCATACCGAAATCAATAAATGAGGTGTCATTTTTAAGCTTCTGCTCTCCGCTTTGGTCACGTCATATTTTAAGAAGGAATTTTTTGTGAATTCGACCTTTATAGGGCAAAAATTTCAATATTTCTAAAATACTGTTTCTTGTGTTACAAGTCATTTATTTCCTAGGATACCTATCTCAAATCGTTTAATAAAGTGTCATTTTAAAGATTAAGATCTCCGCTATGGTGACATCATATATTAAGACAGGAATTTTTCGGAATTCGAGCCTTAAAGAGCAAACGTGTCACTATATTTATGCAACGCGTTTTTATGCCACGAGCCATTTATCTCCCTTACTATCTAACCGACATAGATAAATGAGGTATCATATTACCGATTAAGGTTTTATACTTTCAGAACGGAATTTTTCGCAATACGACCCTTAAAGGGTAAAAATTTTAATATTCCTAAAATGCATTTTTTGTCTCTCTAGCCATTTATCTCCCTGAATATCTAACCGAAATCGATAAATGAAGTAGCATTATGAGTAGTAATGTCTCAGCTTTGGTGACATCATATATTAAAAAAGAATTTCTTTGGAATTCAACACTTAAAAGGTAAAGGTATCAATGGTTCTACAACGAATTTTTGTGTCACGAGCCATTTATCTCCATTAATATCTAACCGAAATAGATAAATGAGGTATCATTCTAAAGATTAAGTTCTCCGCTGTGGTCACAACATATTTTAAGAATGGATTTTTCTGAACATTTAAAGGTCAAGAATATCAATATTACTACAATAAATTTTTGTGTCTCGAGTCATTTATATTCCTTGATAATAAAACACAATTTATTATGAGGTATCATTTTAAATAGCGAGGTCTTCGCAAGTGCTTCCGATTCATTGCACCATAGTTTAAGAAAGGAATTCTTCAAAATTCGACCCTTAAAGGCCAAACAACGGATTTTTTTTTTTCCACGAAACATTTATCTCCCTTTATACCTAACCGAAATCGATAAATGAGGTATCATATTAAATACCAAGGTGTCCATTTTGGTCACACCATATTTTATAAAACGAATTTTTAAAAATTCCACCCTTAAAGGGCAAAAATATGAATATTATTTCTACGTGTTTTTTTTTTTTTTTTTTTTTTTTTTTTTTTTTTTTTTTTTTTTTTTAAAAAAGATCAAGTAAAGTTAGGTAAAATCATAAATTAAGAAAGAATTTTTTGGAATTTGATGCTTAAAGAGGTCGCGCGTATCAGACAGTTCCCTAGATTACAGCAGCAGATATCACAGAGATGTCAATAAACTGTTTTTTATACAGTAAGCAGTATTTCAGATATTTTTTTCTGTTACGGAAACATTTTTGTTTTGCTGTATAACTGCAATATAAACATTTTATTTACACAGCAACACATATCACAGAGATATAGATATACTGTGTGCATTTTGTTCAGGTTGGTTGTATTCTATTAGGGTCAGCGACAGTTTGTCGTAAATACAGAGTGTTTTAAATTTTCCTAAATGTTTCTAAATATGTTTTGATGCGTACCCATTACACTAAACAAATAAATATTTGCTACAAAAGTGCGGTTCTACTTTTCATTATATTACGAGCATTCAACCTCACTATTCATAGTATTTTATTAGCGAAATGTTCACACGGGTAGTCTAGTTATATTATGTAACAATAGTAAATTTTAGATTTTTATTTCAAAATCAGCATGCAATTAGTAAGTAGTTGAATAGTATATTTATAAATTGGATAATTAACAATTGTTTAACCCCCTTTTTTATTTTTATAAACGTAAACAATCGGGCATTGTTCCAAATATTCAATAGCAAGTTGTTTCTTCGATCTCTCAAAATATTTTTATTAGTGCATATGGACCGTTCCATATTCACTGATGTAACGGGGCAGTATTAGAAATTGGGTGCTGTGTTAGCAGTCACTGTTTCTGGAAAAATTTCACCTGTTCCATTACTAAATCTATCAGTTTGACACAAAGGTTCAAAACCTGAGTTATTGTTCAAAATATTTTCAAACTTCACTTTAATTTAACACAGCTCTGTCAATGCTGATTTTATTCTTTACCTCAATAAACTTGGCCAACGTCATATCTTGAGTTTCAAGCTTTTTAATACTCGCTGGTATGTAGGAAAAATGAGTGCTAATCACAGCTATGGTTATAATACTAGAATTTTTAAATGCTTCCTTGTACTGAGAAACTGTCATAGCCGCTCCAAAGTAGTTTACTGTACCTTTAATGGCCTCGATATGTTAATTGTAAAACCGACGTCGCCCATCGAGTTACCACTGGTTCCGGACACATTTGGCAATTTTTTTTTCATAGGTATTATTACGAGAACGTAATCAGTTTATTTACAGTCCCATACGTGGGTCGTAGTTCTTCAGCGAGTAATTGTAGATTAAGAGTTGTGCTGCTAGTAGGTTTTGCCGGCTACAACGTAAGATTTTATTTATTAACTACGTACACTACCGAAAAATATTGTAAATATACCGAAAATACGCATCATCACTTGGTTTAACGTAAAATATGCAATAACCGGTGAAAATGGGCTTAATATGCAAATGTATATACAAACATGCGAATGTATTTTTTTTTTTTTAATGGCTTTTGGCAGCTGAGGCCATACAGCCAGCTCAATGTGTTATATTAAAGCCACAGGACGGACAGGACACACACACAGACACACAACACTTAACATCCATACCCGCGGCCGGATTCGAACCGGCAACCTTCGGCACGTGGAGCTAGCACTCTAGCCCCTATGCTACCGAGGCCGGCCCATGCGAATGTATCCGGTCGCTAGTCGTTACAGTATGGAAGCCTAGTGGCGCGCCGCTCGACTCGCATTTCGTTACTTTTACCAGCATTTAGCAGGCCCGCCGTAAGCGGGCGGCACATCGAGGGGGGCGGCAAAACGAGTGATCGTCGCCCCGCGATAGTTGCCACTCCAATTTTGCAATGGCAACAATGGGGGCGGCAAATAATGTTCGCAGGGGCGGCAATCTCACAGTTTTTTGACCCGGTTCGGAAATTTCCTAGATCCACCACTGGGTGTAGTTAGATAGGGGGCGGCATAATCGGTATTGCACGCGGGCGCTCAAACAGTTAGCGGCGGACCGGGCGTTTACTATTGTTACTGGGCTCTATGTGAAGTTCACAAGCTATTCTGACTGTATAGAATGAAATATGAATGCGGTAGGTGCGTCTTTGAACCAAGAACACGCCGAATTTGTATGGGCCGCTAGGACCACAGGTCCCCACCCTTCCTTTGACAAACACTCCCTTCGCGTGAATAGAGCATCTTTCGGCTTGTGCATTATGTTAGTTTTTCTAGAGAAAGCCATGCGTGGTGTGTGGAGAGCGCATGCCGCGAGGGCCTAACTGCACCGGCAAACAGGACCGACCAGCGAGTGGTTAATATTTGAGAAGGGCGGGAGTCACCGACCAGTGCTAATGAGACGGCATGCAGGGAGGGAGGGACCCCAGACAACCAATCGCATCACGCACCACCTGCAGGACGGGGCAAGCGGTGGAGAAGGAATTCCGTCGTGGCCCCCACGCGCTCAGGACCAGGAAAACGCGTCCACCGAACAGCTGCATCCGACATTTGAAGCATCCCATTTTCATGTGTTGCTATTATACTTCCTCTTTAAACGATTTCAGTATGAATTTAGAAACTTACTTCAATAACATTCTTATTTTATTTGTCACAAAAAAGCGCGCGTAGAGCCTCGCGCAAGCAGGGTAATGTGGTAGGACGGCAGTCGCTTGCTATTCAAATCAATGGTGGCCGCATCTCTCCGCGCCATCATTCAGCTCAAATACAATTTATAGCACATAGATGAGAACGCAAAGCACTCCGTAACCACTTTCAATAAAATAATATCAATGGCTAGCAAATAGCACAAAACAATAGATTACTTGATTTGCTCATAGTAAAATCCCTTGGCCTAAGTTTCCACTGCGAAACGTTTGTGCGGCTCAGAAACTCCGGCTGTCACATCAATAAAGTTTTTACACTCGTCCATCTCACTAACGAATATTGACCTCTACAAGTTCAACCGATCACATTGAATGTATGGGATTTATTGTATATCTATAAATGTAATTCTTTACATATTTTACCGTCTAATCACGGAAATTGGTTAAAGGTAGTACACATTTTTTTAACCCCATATGAAAATGTTATTGCGTAATGAAACAAAAAGTTGGAGACTCTTGTTGTTGAACCTTTAATGAAGTTTACATTCTGTATGGTGTAATAACGTCATTTCTAATTCAAAATTATTCGCTAGATAACATCACATATCGATTAGTGGCAGGAAAATAAAATCTCTACCCTATGACATAATCGTATAAAACTGATGCCTGTACAGTAAATTTGTTTCAGAAAGAGTGATTGCATTGTATATTAGTGACGACAGCCACGGCAAAATTGTAAACGTTGCGCACACCTTGGATTTCATAGAAACTGTACATAGTAATAACTTGTGTCATCAGTTAACGTATTAAATACTTTTTATATCTATTAGTGTAACATTTCGAATGTAATTCAGAGATAATAAAATCGTAAATTTCGTAATTTTTAATTGTATGAGCACCCACTTCGGTCTTGTGTATCTTCTTCTTCTGCACCAAATCTTCTCATTGCCGTTTGTACACTTTACATTCAGATAAACATGGCCCGTCCTTTTTTCCTCCTTCCTTCAACTTCCCATTCCTGTACAAGTTTTGGTAACCTAGTGTCTTCCATTCTTCTTGCCTGGATATACAATTCCAATATTTTTCGTTCTATAACTTCATACATTTCTTTTTTCACTTCCATTACCCTAATAACTTCGGTATTCTTTACTTTTTATTTCCCTGACATTCTTCCTTATTTTCTCCAGAAATCTATTTCCAATGCTTTCACCTCCTCAATATGTTTTTGGTTGATTGTTCAGGTACACATATAAGACTATATTTTCTAAAATCGAGCCCAGATAGCAAAAATTGCTTACCTTTTTTGATTTGTATTGCATCAAAGTGCAAGTCATCCAGATCATTAGTGAGGTATTCTACTTTTTGGTACTTAATCTTCAAGAACCATCTATTAGTATAATAGACAAGATGTAGCGTGTCGCACCTACGTCATGTCCCGCGGTGACGTCAAGCTATGACGTTGCGCTATGACGTCACGCTTTACGATATTATTTGTGGGAGTGCGCGTTATTTAATATCATTTCCAAGCAACAGTGAATAAATTAACTCACAGAACACTGAAATAAAAGTATGTATTACGTTAAAATCGATATTTCAATCATTAGATTCTTATATTTACGTAATATTCTTTTGATATATTCAAGTATTCCTTAAATTCTTTGTCCATAGATATGTAAGATAAAAGTTTTGTATTTCGAGCATCAGTGCTGCTAATAGTTTGGTTAGAGTATAACTAGCATGGATCAGAATTACAAGTTGTCATTTGACGTTAACGCAGAGGGCATGAATACTTTAGGTTTTTTTTTATTATTTTAAACTGTGTCCTATTACTGAAATTATTTGCGTTTAAATTCATTTAAATTAATTATCCGTTTTTTTTTTTTTTTTTTTTACTGAAACATTACATGGTTCAAATGAAAGAAGTTACAAATTGTTCGCATACGTCCTAAACCACAATGAAATATTACATGGCATAGCTTAAGTTGTTAAGGTTTATTTATAGCATCCTTCGTTCTTGCTGGAGCCATTATTTCAGCCGATGTAAGCTTTCTTAGCCGTTAAAATATCGATCTTCATCATAGGTATTAAGAAAGAAATGTGTCAGAACCTGTGAAGATTTGGGATCAAGTTTATATCGCGATGCATGGAATGTATTAAATTGCGCGTGATTGAAGCTTTGCTTTTCGATCAGAAATTTTAGTTGATATTATGGTTAAGCTGAAATGCAACCTGGACCAAGTTGACAACTGAAGCTTTTTGCTACAGCACAATGAACGATAAATTACAATGAGCTTTATTTTGTAACAATTCTGATTAGTTAAGCAACTGCAGAGAAATACCCACGTTATTTAATAACATTTCTAGGCATCCACGAATAAATTAACTGACAGAACATACTTATTAGTTGCTTAGATTTATTTAATACTGGTTTATGTAGAAGTATTCGTTGAAAACACATATATGTAAGTTAATTTTCGCAATGTTAGCGACAGTTTAGATAGATTGTTATTAGAATTGGCACTTGAAGTTACAGCAGAGGGCATGCGTTTTTTTTATTATTAATTTAATTTTTTTCTGTTACTTAAATCATTACTTCATTCTAACGAAAGTGTTGCTAACATTTTTCGGTTGCGGAGCGTCTTACATTTCCGAATTTTTAATTTAATTCATGGCGAATTTTCCGAAAAAAGGAGGGTGCAAATGTGAAGAAGATGCCATTTAAACGAAGCAATTGATACAAATTTCAACAGGGCAGTACCAGTTTCCGGCCGGTGGAAAATATTACCTTTCACCCATTAAAACTAATATTACGTTGGAATGACGTAAGTTGTTAAGATTTATTTTTAATTTACTTTGGTTTTACTGATGCCTTATTTCAGCCGCATGTAACTGTGTCAGCTATTCAAATGTGTTAGTATAATTCTGAATAACGATTTTTTTTATTTGGTTTATTTCGCGATGCAATGTGACTATTGAAATGTGATAAGTATATGTATTAATATGCGTGTAAAGGAAGTATTGTTTCTCTGGCGGCATGTTTAACGCATGGAGAAAGGAAATATTTCCTCCATGGTTTAGCGTAGTACTGTATGTGGTTAGGGGATTCTACGATAACCGTGAAGCCGCAATTTGTTGATGGATTCTTATGTAACTCGACGAAAAAACTGAAAGTAGAGAATAAAATGTTTTGATATCTTACTGAATTCTCGAGATATTGTATCTCAAAATTGACGTGGTTAGGCTGAAATGCGGCCTGGAACAGAAGAAAAATTTCGACATTGCCAAATTGGATGATGATATCGTATGTAACTCGAAGAGACAAATCGAAAACAAAGAATACATTTCCTTTCCATATCTCGCTTAGTTCTCGAGATATTGTATCTCAAATATTAGGTGGTTTGGGTGAAATCTGGCCTGGGCCAGAAAAAACAAATGACCAAAACCGCAGAAATCTACACGGTGGAAATGCACTATATGTGTTTTATTTTCTTCCTGGTGGTCGTTGTTAGATTGAAATACGTCCTGGACCAGAGGAAACTTCAACCAAAATCACAATTATAATTGATTTTCAACATGCTATATCTCGAAAACCAAGAAAGATATAAAAAAAATGTTATTTATTTTCGATTTGTTTCGTCGAGTTCTATAAGAATGCATCATCAGATTGTGGCGCCACGGTAATGATTGAACTGCCTGTTGTTAGATTGAAATGCAACCTGGACCAGAAGCAACAGAAACATTTTGTTATTGCACAAGACAATATGAATTATATTATGATTTATTTTTGTGTTTATTTAAGCGATTGCTAAGAAATGATTTGCCAGAACACTGAAGTTGTTATGATTTAATTTAGTATCCTTCGTTTTCACTGTGGTCATTATTTCAACTGTATGTAACCTATGTCATCCGTTAACACATCGATCTTCATCGCATTATTAGCGAAGATTGTGGTTAGACTGAAATGCGACCTGCATCAAGTTGACAACTGAAACGTTTTGCTACATCACAAGGGATGAAAAATTACAGCACATTGAGCTTTATTTCAAAACAATTCTGTTCAGGTAAGCAACTAAAAAGAAATTAATTGCCTGAATACTCCAAACCCGTCAATTCTGACAGGCTTTGTGGCTAGTTTTTCATATTACATTGACAGTTGATGATAGATGAAATTTGTATCCTCATCTTCTTGTGCTATGACGACTTGATCATCGGCAAATAGTAAATGATGTAGATACTTTCCATCTATTATTTCTTAACCCATTCTATCAACCTTTCAAGACCGTCTTCTCGAACTACCATCTATATAAATTTAAATAAGGTTGGCGACATAGGGCACCCTTGTGGCAGACCTTTACTTGTTTTAAATTTTTTGATAATGTAAAACCAGTTTTCATTTGGCGTGTACTATTTTTGTACATTTCTTTTATTATTTTAGCTAAAAAGTTACCTATATGTGATATATGTAATGCTTTCAATAATATTTTTTCTTGGGAAAGTATCATGTACTTTCTATAAATCTATGAAAATTAGTCCTATTTTTTGTTTTGTTGATCTTTGCAATGTAAAAATGTGATGTATGCATTATGTATCTGCAGTAGAACCACATTGTTATCGACGAGTGTTATAATTAGTTCCTAATCCGTTTTTCTTTTTTACTTTGGCGAAGATTTTTATCAACGTATTCATAACACAAATCCCGCGACAATTTGATCATACTTTTCGTTCTCCTTTCCTGGATATGGTAGTAATACAACCTAATATCATTTCCTCCATGTAATATATGGTACTCCATGTAATATTTTATTGAACAATTTCGCAACTTTATCATCACAATATTTCATATTTAAAATTGATTCCACCTGGCCCCGGAGATTTTCCATTTTCCCTGTTCTCAATGCCTCACGCACTTCGTCTTCTGAAATTTGAATGTCATCGCGATCCTGTACATTTTCAACTCATAATCCTCCTTTATCTAAGAATTCTTGTCTATTCTCATTCAATAATTTTTGAAATATTCTTCCCATTCCCTTGGTTTATTAACTGATGATTACTTTTGGCTTTGTTGCTTGGCAGAGTCCATTTAATACGGACTATGTTTTTTGAGATTTCCCAAACCCCAGTTTACAATTAACATTTGCAGATGTTCTTTCCCATATTTCATTTCTTGCTAACCTTATTTTCCTTAGCGTTTAATTCCTCTTTTCTTTGTACATCGTCCCTGTTTCTTCTGACTTGTTACTCAGCCAATAATTGAAAGCGTTCCTTTTTTTTCCCAAATGATTCATCTAATACACTTTCCATTCTAGAAACAAATAAAGTTATTGTAAGCTATCAATATTATTTTGAACCTTCTCGATGTGATTCCTTATTATAGCAATGATATTACTCCCTAGGATTTTCCATGGCCAGAATCATTTCGTTTTTACCAGATAGTGATCTGATCCAAACTGGGATCATCTATAATTATGATCTCACATGACTTGCCTTACAGGTGCTTGCTTGTCTAATGATAATTTAATCGAAGCTGTTTTGGTATTTAATATCTTGGCTCTCCGGGTGGAGCCGCGTCGAGACATACAGTGACCGCGGAAGCCTTCGTAATCATCTGTCTTGCCAGGTAGCTATGTTTATGAATACCTTTGTGTTTGAAAAATGTATTGGTGATTTTTAAATCAGATTGTTCATATTTACGATTAACCGTTCTCCGTAGTATTTCTCCGTGTTTTCCCACTACCTTGCAAAATTCTCTTGTTACTATTCTTGCATTCATGTCCCCCCCCCCCCCATCATAATCAGTTCTTTACTTCCTCGACAGTTTCTATCGTCTCTCAAATAGTTATCCAGGAAGTACCTTTCTGCAAGTCTTTTGCATCGTTTGTGGGAACATACACGCCAATAATCACGATCTCCCTAGCAAACAGTGTCATTTCAACTACAACAATACTTTCACCAATAAATTTCCAATTTGTGATGCTTTTTCCATTTTTCCTGTATCGTAATGGAAACTCCTGCTTTAGCACTTAAGTCTTCGGGTTCTCCACTCCAAATGTGTACTTAGTTACCATGTTCTTTCTCTCCTCTACCTAGTTTCAGAGAATACAGTAACATCCACATCGAATGTGTAAAGCTCTGCACTTGCGTAGTGATGTACATATCAGCATCCAAAAGCCATTTTCCTTTTTCCATCACCATTCCATCTTCCAAGGATCAAAATTTACCCAAACATATTGTTCATTTTTTTTTTTTTAGCATTTTATATTTTTATATCAGTGGGGAGCTGGTCCACTACAAAACATTCAACCTGGAGCACCAGCTAATGTTTGTTCAAGGTTTTCATCCATTACCTAGTTTTTGCTCACCTCGAAAACTTTATTCCGCGTTTCCCACCACATCTGGTGGGCATTTAATATTAAATTAAATTGAAATGTAGTGCAGGCTCCGGTGGTAATTTCCCTACCACCCATCTTCCCCCTTTCCTGCACCCATCTACATTTGCCGTTGGCAAATTTTAACTTTAAATTCTTTCAACATTTTTTTTTTTTTTTTTAAATTATTCATCATTTCATCTTTGTAACTTATTTCTATCCCTGACAACCTTCCCAAAAAAAAGAGAATTTTCCTATACCTTTGTGCCTGAAATCCAGGGCCAGCTTCTGGTCATGGTCCTCTTTTCCCTTCCATGCATTACTTTTAATTCTTACACAATTATCTTTCCATGACTCATCACCAATATACGACTTGTACACTCCCATGGCCCTCTTCACCCTCCTTCTGTCTTGCAATGAATCCCACTCCAGCTCTTTCATCATATCTGTAACTAATTGCATTCTGTGGTAATTTCCAGAAACAAATCTTAGCAGACCTCCTTTGCATCCTTTCCAACTCCTGTATTTGATATTCAAAATGTGGCTCCTATTCTACACCACAATACTCAAGCAATGGTCTGACCAAAGTTTTGTAACCTGATTCCTTTACTTCTCTCGTAGATTCGATCATCACTCTCTCCAACAAGTGCAGAATTTTGAAACCTTTTCCTACTATCTGACCAATGTGTCCTCCCCAGTGAAGCTTGTTATCAAACGTAATGCCAAGATATTTACATTTTAAGCCTTCAACAAGCAATTCTTTCCCCACCTTATAATCATAATTAACCTTTAGTTTTTTATTAGTGTATCTAATAAGCTGACTCTTCTTTGCATTTATCTTCATCCCCTGTTTACCAACCCAACTAGATATCCTCTACCTTTTTGATCCTTTTATATAGCATTATGTCATCTGGTAACAATCTAATTTCAGATAGTAAACAATCAACACAATTATACATTAGAATAATGAACAGCAGTGGTTCAATATACTACCCTGTGGCACTCCCATTTTTACTTATACTTCTTTTGATATTGCATTACCTACCCTAACTTCCTGTTTTCTACCTTTCAAAAATTCTACTTCCCAGCAAATAACTTTCTCAACCACTCCAATAATTTTTACCTTATTTACTACCATTTTATGGCTCACTCTGTCAAAAGCCTTTGAAAGATCTAGTGCTATACTATCAATTTGGCCTCCCTTGTCCATTTCATCAGTAATATCTTGCATATATCCCACCAAATGAGATTCGCATTAATATCCTTGCTTAAAGCCATGTTGCCTACTTGAAAAACACTTACGCTCAAAGTCACATATATTTGTGATGTAGTAGCATACCAATCTCTCCATTAATTTACCTACTACTGATCTCAAACTGATCGGCCTATAATTTTCGACTCTATTTCTCACCCCTCCTTTATGTACCGGCACTACTATCACACTTTTCCAGTCCTATGGTAAGCAGCAACTATCCAGACTCAATTTAAATAAAATTTCAAGATAATGTAAAATGTCACATCCGGCTATCTTTAAGATATCTGTAGTAATATTATCTAGACCAGCCCCTTTTTATTTTTTCAGCTTTCTTATTTCTTACATAATATCGTCAGAATGAATTTCATATTTTTTGGTCTGTTCATTTCTAATTTTGTTGTTAAGCTCATTCTCCGAGTTAGACCTTACCGTTTCTGACTCATTGTCCCTTTTTCAAATCCTCAGTAACTTCTTCTCCATCCTTATCCACAAGCGTCTCGACACCCTCCCTTCCCCTCAGTTTTCTAAGATATCCATAGAAATTTCTAGATGCATCAGTCATTGGTCCCCCTTCACTAATAATACTCCTCATAAATCCATTTCAGCCTCCTTCTTAGCAATTATTACGTCCTTGTTTAGTTGTTTTATTTATTGCCTACTACCCTGCTGTCTCTTAACGGTGTTATATTCTCTTCTTATCAACCTCTTCAATTTCCTCACCTCCCTATTGTAGTACAAAGGTTCTCTCTCTACTTGCCTTTATTTTGGAATAAATTTTTCTTCACCCCTTCTTATTATCTCCTTGAGCTCTCCCCTCCTTGACTCTACTGTACTTGTGACTTTTCATGAAACATTCTCTGAAATATCTCTTCAAATTCGAAATGTGTGCCTTTTTATAATTGTACTTATTTCCCCCTTCTATTTTGGCCACTGTTTTACTGAATCCCCTAATATCCATCAGTACCGCACAGTGATCACTTATTCCTTCGGTTACTTGACACCCCACAAGGTTATCATAGGGGTTTATGAGGAATATATCCTAATTAATTTGTTCCCGAGTGTTCTGCTCTACTACTTGTGTTAATTCTCCTTCTCTTATTATGGTATTTGAAAATCTCTGTTCCACTGTGTTACTAATCTTATTTATTACCCAGTTTACACCGGTAAATTTAAATCAACACCAATAAAAGACCATTCTATTCTCACCTCTGAAATCTGAGTATGAATTTAATTTCTCCCCAAGAGCCTCATCTTCATCTGTCATTCTTCCACTGCGGTAAGCAGCCAACACCCTGATTTTTTTTTTTTCTTTTTTAGAATCCCAGAAGTCTACCCCAAGTAACTCATGGTCATGATCTATAAACACCAGTGAACTGTGGTAGTCTTTGTTAACAAGTTTAAAAACTCATCCACCAATTGCTCCTCTATCTCTGCGGTACACTCTGTAACCATCGGGAAAAACCTCACAGTCTAGTACTTCTTCTTTTAACCAACTCTCTAGCCAAATTATTACTTGTGGTTTGTGTATAACTATTAAGTTTGCAAATTCGATTATTTTGTAATTATACTTCTACAGTACACCAACAACACCCTTATTACTGGCTTTATATTTTTATCGTTAACCTCCTCCTTCCCAGTTTTACCCCAGTCATTTACTGTTTCGGCAACTTCATCTATTTCTTAAACATCTGTGATTTTTCCTATCGTGGATCTACAATGAATATCAATTTGATCATCTATTTCCTTCACTTCACCAGCAGCCCCTATCCTAAAAAAAAAGGCACAGTTCTGAGTCCATCATCACTGGAAATGGGCTCCTTTTCTGCTTTAGCTAACAACTCAGAAAGTACCCCCCTTGCCCCTTCTATTTAGGAGTAAGCCATGCCCAGAGAAACCCACCTGCCAATGGTGTTCGCAGGCACAACCCCCAAGACGGAACTAATGCCTTTCCCAAGTAGCACTTCTGTTTCCACATTAACCTGCCTCACAGCATACTTCAAATGTGCCCGGTCATGGCGTTTAGGACCTGCATGAGTTCCACCCTGTTATGCTGCTCTTCTTTCACTACCTTCCTCAGGTCACTCTCCATACTGTAACTCGCCTTTCTATCAATACTATTCCCCGCACCTCCCACTATCACTACTCTATCATCCTTAGTGAAACTCCTACAAAGTGAACCTATATCCTCTATTACCTGACCTAATGTTGCAATTGGGTTGGAAAAATTTGTGACCTGGTAACCTGTACCTAATTGATCTCATATGCATACTGCCTAACAGTAGAACCCTATTTTTCCTATTCTTGCCCTGCACACCCTTATTCCTAAAGACTTGCTGCATTTTACCTACTCCTACATCCACATGAGGCTCTTCTCCTCCTGACTCTGGCAACAGATTAAACCTATTTTCCCCCATAATTTGTAAAGTGTCTGGCTTCTTTATCCTATTAACCATATTTCTCCTACGACCTGTTACCAGCCCCCAATCATCCTTCTCAACTTCCTCCTATCCTACTTTCTGCCTCTATAGCATGAGTCTCGATAGGCTCCGCAGGCTGAGCCTCCAAATACTGAGACTCCACAGGCTGAGCCCCAACACGCTGAGCCTCCACAGGCGGAGCCACCACAAGTCACACGCCCACAGGCTGAGCCTCCACAGGACGAGCTTCAAGAACCTTGATTCTTTCACGCGACTCCCTCAACACCTCATTGTTTCGCCCTTCTCCCTCATCCTTTCATCCCTAAGACAAAGTGGACAGAACCATGGGAGAGCCTCATTTATTTCCCACATTTCCTCTTCCCTACGTGCCCAATGAAACCACTTCTTACACCAACTACAACCCAACACCTTCGCAACGTACATGGGACAGGCCCCAGACTTTCCAGTCATGATTTTCCCCAAATACTTCTAGCATCTTCTAAACGAACCTAAAATTTATTTTATAAAGTAGTCTAATAAAGTTTATACTACATTATTTAACTTTTTTACTAAACTTTATAAGATCTTTACTCCTCAATCAAGTTATTGTAATTAATAAATAGATAAAAATATTTTAATCAAATACTTAAATTATTTTTACTAAGAATTTGCTATTTTAACATTTTTGGAAATAAGTAAGTCCTATATTTAAGACTGAAATAATAAATAAAAAATATCTTAGGTATTTACGAAGTTATATCTACTTTCGATATTTTATTTTTTAATCGTCACTATCGAAGCAGAAGTCAGATATTGACAATTATTTATTTACTAGCTGATGCCTGCGACTTCGTACGCGTGGATTAAGAATTTCATAGCCAGAATTGAATATAGAAAGTTGTTGGTAACGTAGGATTGGCCCCAAATAACACTGAGTCAGCATAATATGACAGGAAAGCCATTACTATGCCGTCGAACCTGTCTCTTGAAGAGAATCAATTTCCAACATATTTAAAAACAGAAAAACAAACGAAGGTGAGGGGATGTGGGGGAGGGGGGGTGTTAACTAAGGGCAACATTATTTCAGCTTGGTCTTTTCTTCTTTCTTCAGCATGATCATCCGATTCTTGGGTTCTAATAACTTTAGTTGCTCGTGCTCTGCTAGAGCTACAACTTAGGCCAGTTTACGCCCTCAAGGCAAGTAAAAAAAGAAGGCAAAATAAACTGGTGCCAGAAACATTTAAGCAGACATAAAGTAATAGGACAGAGAAAATCGACATCTGTACTAAAAAATAAGTTTTTTCTCTAAACGAAATTTATGAACAAATTATACACTAACATAATGCGCGAGAAACACAGCTTGAGCAAGCGACGTAACATGACAGACTAACACACAGATCCGTCCCTCTGTCACCATTCGATACCTTCTCAAAGTTTCGAGACTACAACTGTAAAGCATACCAAAAAAAATGTCCCGTGCCCTCCCTACAGATTTTCTTGCCAGATTCCGTCAATATAGGTGTAGGCATTTAGTCGTCAAAACGTAACAAAAAGACAGAAACTTACTTCCGCATTTATAGTATTATTACTACAGATCACACACACACAGTGACCGCGAATCACCCCTGAGGGATCAATACAACGTAAAAAAGAGTACACCTACAGCATTGCAAGACTACCTACGATTTGCACCCCTAAATTTGTGATATCTACAGTTTAACATTCAATCCGAATAACCGACGGTCCAGGCGTGACACGACCAAATCAAATCTTTTAAATATCTTTGCCTCCAAAGGGATTTGAGCTGGAGACCAAATCCAAACATCAGTAAGCAAGCCTTTAACCACTGAGCTACCTGATCGCTATATGGAATGGCAGTACAGAGACCTACACATCCAACGCGTCTGTCTATCGCCATTCAGTAATTTTTCGAAATTATAAGACAACATGTATTATTTATACAGATAATTTTTCAGCCAAATATAGACAGTATTTTTCTCCTTGTTTCAAAGGATAAGTGTGCAAACTTTCATCGAGATCGGATTATTTTTATGCTTGAATACTCATGAAAATAACAAAGTTATAATTCTGACAAAACAAAAGTCTATAAACGTCTTAGCAATAATCTACAACAATCCGAATCTATAATTTTTAGTTACACAAGAAAATTGTGATGTTAAAGTTTAGTTACAATTTGCTTTATTTAATCTAACTATCAAGCTTTCAGCTTATTTTTAAATCAAAAACTAGCGAAAATAAATGAGTATTAGCCAATAAGAATATGCGATTTTCGAAACACCTTTAGCGAGTGATAAATGTTTCTATTTCTACTCACTAGCAGTAATCCTATTTACTTTATAACTGAAAGCTTTAAACTAATTTAGATTGTAAAACGTAGCTGATGACGAAGTTATTTCAGGTTTAGTGCACAGCAGTTCACATACACAACTAGAGCTCACTTCAACAGATATACATTCAGTGCTGCCAGCCTCTTGGCTTTGAATATCCGTAGATTGGCTACAAAAATCCGGAGACTCACTTACTGAGAGACTGAAACAATAATAATTCAAGAGAGAGTCAAAATTAAGAATACATTTTATTCGTATTTCCAGATCTTTAAAATTCGAAATACAAAATAATATTCTACATTGAAAGTAAGAAATATCTCTGAACATGTTTTATACAGCGTCATTTTCATCACTGCTGTTGCTGCTGTGCCCTTTTTTTTTTAAGGGTTCATACATTTTCTTTGTTGACATTAAATTTATTATATGTTCTGTAAAAGGAAATGTTAAAAACTGCGACCCCTTTGATTCTCGGATATTGGTTAGGCCTTCTCGGGAGGCACTGCTTTGTAAGCCGTGCCTATGAGCGTGTTACGGCGCATAAAGAGTGCGCCGATAGTTTTGTATTACAGTCTTCTATAAAATCTGTAATCAAACAAAATATGAGCTTCATTTCAATCGCTGGTTCACACGAGCGGTTGCAAGGAAACGATTCCCAATTATTGACAATTCTGTAATACATTTACATTATATACGCTCAAAGTTTAACAAAACATTAATACAAGGAAAAATCAACTAATAATAAAAGTATCAAAAATCCTTAGATATTTTACCAAAATCCGAAAATCCTAACTTTTTATAAAAATCCATAGATCTACGGATAAATCCGTAGAATTGGCAGCGCTGGATACATTCCCCTAATCACAAACTGGGAAGTAGACTTGCGCATTATAGTTCGCGAAGAAGAGCGCTCAGTTTAGTTCGCAGCTCCCTCGCGAACTAGTTCGCTCTTTTAGTTCGTTAGTTCGCGTCTCGAATTCAGAGAAACAGATCGTTCGCTCGCCATGCTACCGCTAACTGCACGCGCTATTTTGTTTGTTATGTCAGTTTTATTAGGACAAAATCATTTTTTTTGTCGTTTCTAAATGGAATTTAATATGACCTTCTTAACAAAAGTTATTGCTTAATAATAGCCCTTTCAAACGACATTAGCATGATCAGTTGCCACCGATAAACCATAGTGCTCATTGTCCTTTGCACAAATGGGTAAACTGAATAACTGTGCTGCTTTACTATTTACTTTACATGCATTCGTAGATTATTAATTTTTTAAATGGATTTATTTATTAGTTCATGGAAGAAACATTACTTATAAAGGCG
>CM061919.1:38532717-38631574 GCA_031002005.1 Vandiemenella viatica
GCCGCTAGTATTAAATACCAAGGTGTCCATTTTGGTCACACCATATTTTATAAAACGATTTTTTTAAATTCCACCCTTAAAGGGCAAAAATGAATATTATTTCTACGTGTGAATTTTTTTTTTTTTTTAAAAAAAAAAGAACCATTTATTTCCTCTAACCTCACCAAAATCGATAAAAGACATATCGTTTTAAAGATTAAGTAAAGTTAGGTAAAATCATAAATTAAAAAGAATTTTTTGGAATTTGATGCTTAAAGAGGTCGCGCGTATCAGACAGTTCCTAGATTGCAGCAGCTGATATCACAGAGATGTCAATAAACTGTTTTTTATACAGTAAGTAGTATTCAGATATTTTTTTCTGTTACGGAAACATTTTTGTTTTGCTGTATAACTGCAATATAAACATTTTATTTATACAGCAACACATATCACAGAGATATAGATATACTGTGTGCATTTTGTTCAGGTTGGTTGTATTCTATTAGGGTCAGCGACAGTTTGTCGTAAATACAGAGTGTTTTAAATTTTCTAATGTTTCGCAATATGTTTTGATGCGTACCCATTACACTAACAAATAAATATTTGCTACAAAAGTGCGGTTCTACTTTTCCATTATATTACGAGCATTTCAACCTCACTTATTCATAGTATTTTATTAGCGAAATGTTCACACGGGTGGTCTAGTTATATTATGTAACAATAGTAAATTTTAGATTTTTATTTCAAAATCAGCATGCAATTAGTAAGTAGTTGAATAGTATATTTATAAATTGGATAATTAACAATTGTTTAACCCCCTTTTTATTTTTATAAACGTAACAATCGGGCATTTGTTCCAAATATTCAATAGCAAGTTGTTTCTTCGATCTCTCAAAATATTTTTATAAGTGCATATGGACCGTTCCATATTCACTGATGTAATCTGGGCAGTATTAAGAAACTGGGTGCTGTGTTAGCAGTCACTGTCTCTGGAAAAAGTTCACCTGTTCCATTACTAAATCTATCAATTTGACACAAAGGTTCAAAACCTGAGTTATTGTTCAAAATATTTTCAAACTTCACTTAAGTTAACACAGCTCTGCCAATGCTGATTTTATTCTTTACCTCAATAGACTTGGCCAACGTCAGATCTTGAGTTTCAAGCTTTTTAATACTCGCTGGTATGTAGGAAAAATGAGTGCTAATCACAGCTATGGTTATAATACTAGAATTGTTAAATGCTTCCTTGTACTGAGAAACTGTCATAGCCGCTCCAAAGTAGTTTACTGTACCTTTAATGGCCTCGATATGTTAATTGTAAAACCGACGTCGCCCATCGAGTTACCACTGGTTCCGGACACATTTGGCAATTTTTTTTTCATAGGCATTATTACGAGAACGTAATCAGTTTATTTACAGTCCCATACGAGGGTCGTAGTTCTTCAGCGAGTAATTGTAGATTAAGAGTTGTGCTGCTAGTAGGTTTTTGCCGGCTACAACGTAAGATTTTATTTATTAACTACGTACACTACCGAAAAATATTGTAAATATACCGAAAATACGCATCATCACTTGGTTTAATGTAAAATATGCAATAACCGGTGAAAATGGGCTTAATATGCAAATGTATATACAAACATGCGAATGTATCCGGTCGCTAGTCGTTACAGTATGGAAGCCTAGTGGCGCGCCGCTCGACTCGCATTTCGTTACTTTTACCAGCATTTAGCAGGCCCGTCGTAAGTGGGCGGCACATCGAGGGGGGCGGCAAAACGAGTGATCGTCGCCCCGTCGCCCCGCGATAGTTGCCACTCCAATTTTGCAGGGTATTATGCAATGGGCGACGTTTTTTTTTTTTAGCTCAACAGCTGCTTCGGGCGGCCGGCGACACTCGAGATGGCAACAATGGGGGCGGCAAATAATGTTCGCAGGGGCCGTAATCTCACAGTTTTTTGACCCGGTTGGGAAATTTCCTAGATCCACCACTGGGTGTAGTTAGATAGGGGGCGGCATAATCGGTATTGCACGCGGGCGCTCAAACAGTTAGCGGCGGACCGGGCGTTTTCTATTGTTACTGGGCTCTATGTGAAGTTCACAAGCTATTCTGACTGTATAGAATTAAATTTGAATGCGGTAGGTGCGTCTTTTAACCAAGAACACGCCGAATTTGTATGGGCCGCTAGGACCACAGGTCCCCACCCTTCCTTTGACAAACACTCCCTTCGCGTGAATAGAGCATCTTTCGGCTTGTGCATTATGTTAGTTTTTTTTAAACTAAACAACGTGTTCTAGAGAAAGCCATGCGTGGTGTGTGGAGAGCGCATGCCGCGAGGGCCTAACTGCACCGGCAAACAGGACCGACCAGCGAGTGGTTAATATTTGAGAAGGGCGGGAGTCACCGACCAGTGCTAATGAGACGGCATGCAGGGAGGGAGGGACCACAGGCAACCAATCGCATCACGCACCACCTGCAAACAAAGCAGGACGGGGCAAGGAGCGGGAAGGAATTCCGTCGTGGACCCCACGCGCTCAGGACCAGGAAAACGCGTCCACTGAACAGCTGCATCCGACATTTGAAGCATCCCATTTTCATGTGTTGCTATTATACTTCCTCTTTAAACGATTTCAGTATGAATTTAGAAACTTACTTCAGTAACATTCTTATTTTATTTGTCACAAAAAAGCGCGCGTAGAGCCTCGCGCAAGCAGGGTAATGTGGTAGGACGGCAGTCGCTTGCTATTCAAATCAATGGTGGCCGCATCTCTCCGCGCCATCATTCAGCTCAAATACAATTTATAGCACATAGATGAGAACGCAAAGCACTCCGTAACCACTTTCAATAAAATAATATCAATGGCTAGCAAATAGCACAAAACAATAGATTACTTGATTTGGTCATAGTAAAATCCCTTGGCCTAAGTTTCCACTGCGAAACGTTTTGTGCGGCTCAGAAACTCCGGCTGTCACATCAATAAAGTTTTTTACACTCGTCCATCTCACTAACGAATATTGACCTCTACAAGTTCAACCGATCACATTGAATGTATGGGATTTATTGTATATCTATAAATGTAATTCTTTACATATTTTACCGTCTAATCACGGAAAGTGGTTAAAGGTAGTACACATTTTTTTTTAACCCCATATGAAAATGTTATTGCGTAATGAAACAAAAAGGTGGAGAACCTTTAATGAAGTTTACATTCTGTGTGGTGTAATAACGTCATTTCTAATTCAAAATTATTCGCTAGATAACATCACATATCGATTAGTGGCAGGAAAATAAAATCTCTATTGCATTGTATATTACTGACGACAGCCACGGCAAAATTGTAAACGTTGCGCACACCTTGAATTTCATAGAAACTGTACATAGTAATAACTTGTGTCATCAGTTAACGTATTAAATACTTTTTATATCTATTAGTGTAACATTTCGAATGTAATTCAGAGATCATAAAATCGTAAATTTCATAATTTTTAATTGTATGAGCACCCACTTCGGTCTTGTGTATCTTCTTCTTCTGCACCAAATCTTCTCATTGCTGTTTGTACACTTTACATTCAGATAAACATGGCCCGTCCTTTTTTCCTCCTTCCTTCAACTTCCCATTCCTGTACAAGTTTTGGTAACCTAGTGTCTTCCATTCTTCTTGCCTGGATATAAAATTACAATATTTTTCGTTCTATAATTTCATACATTTCTTCTTTCACTTCCATTGCCCTAATAACTTCGGTATTCTTTACTTTTTCTTTCCCTGACATTCTTCCTTATTTTCTCCAGAAATCTATTTCCAATGCTTTCACCTCCTCAATATGTTTTTGGTTGATTGTTCAGGTACACATATAAGACTATATTTTCTAAAATCGAGCCCAGATAGCAAAAATTGCTTACCTTTTTTGATTTGTATTGCATCAAAGTGCAAGTCATCCAGATCATTAGTAAGGTATTCTACTTTTTGGTACTTAATCTTCAAGAACCATCTATTAGTATAATAGACAAGATGTAGCGTGTCGCACCTACGTCATGTCACGCGGTGACGTCAAGCTATGACGTTGCGCTATGACGTCACGCTTTACGATATTATTTGTGGGAGTGCGCGTTATTTAATAACATTTCCAAGCAACAGTGAATAAATTAACTCACAGAACACTGAAATAAAAGTATGTATTGCGTTAAAATCGATATTTCAATCATTAGATGCTTATATTTACGTAATATTCTTTTGATATATTCAAGTATTCCTTAAATTCTTTGTCCATAGATATGTAAGATAAAAGTTTTGTATTTCGAGCATCAGTGCTGCTAATAGTTTGGTTAGAGTATAACTAGCATGGATCAGAATTACAAGTTTCATTTGACGTTAACGCAGAGGGCATGAATACTTTAGTTTTTTTTATTATTTTAAACTGTGTCCTATTACTGAAATTATTTGCGTTTTTTTTTTTTTTTTTTTTTTTTTTTTTTTACTAAAATTTTTTTTTTTTTTTTTTTTTTTTTTTTTTTTTTTTTTTTACTGAAACATTACATGGTTCAAATGAAAGAAGTTGCAAATTGTTCGCATACGGCCTAAACCACAATGAAATATTACATGGCATAGCTTAAGTTGTTAAGGTTTATTTATTGCATCCTTCGTTCTTGCTGGAGTCATTATTTCAGCCGATGTAAGCTTTCTTAGCCGTTAAAATATCGATCTTCATCATAGGTATTAAGAAAGAAATGTGTCAGAACCTGTGAAGATTTGGGATCAAGTTTATATCGCGATGCATGGAATGTATTAAATTGCGCGTGATTAAAGCTTTGCTTTTCGATCAGAAATTTTAGTGGATATTATGGTTAAGCTGAAATGCAACCTGGACCAAGTTGACAACTGAAGCTTTTTGCTACAGTACAATGAACGATAAATTACAACGAGCTTTATTTTGTAACAATTCTGATTAGTTAAGCAACTGCAGAGAAATACCCACGTTATTTAATAACATTTCTAGGTATCCACGAATAAATTAACTGACAGAACATACTTATTAGTTGCTTAGATTTATTTAATACTAGTTTATGTAGAAGTATTCGTTGAAATCACATATATGTAAGGTAATTTTCGCAATATTAGCGGCAGTTTAGATAGATTGTTATTAGAATTGGCACTTGAAGTTACAGCAGAGGGCATGCGTTTTTTTTATTATTAATTTAATTTTTTTCTGTTACTTAAATCATTACTTCATTCTAACGAAAGTGTTGCTAACATTTTTCGGTTGCGGAGCGTCTTACATTTCCGAATTTTTAATTCAATTCATGGCGAATTTTCCGAAAAAAGGAGGGTGCAAATGTGAAGAAGATGCCATTTAAACGAAGCAATTGATACAAATTTCAACAGGGCAGTACCAGTTTCCGGCCAGTGGAAAATATTACCTTCCACTCATTAAAACTAATATTACGTTGGAATGACGTAAGTTGTTAAGATTTATTTTTAATTTACTTTGGTTTTACTGATGCCTTATTTCAGCCGCATGTAACTGTGTCAGCTATTCAAATGTGTTAGTATAATTCTGAATAACGAATATAAAAAATTAAGATTGAAGAACCCTTATAGATTTTTTATTTGGTTTATTTCGCGATGCAATGTGACTATTGAAATGTGATAAGTATATGTATTAATATGCGTGTAAAGGAAGTATTGTTTCTCTGGCGGCATGTTTAGCGCATGGAGGAAGGTTTAGCGTAGTACTGTATGTGGTTAGGGGATTCTACGATAACCGTGAAGCCGCAATTTGTTGATGGATTCTTATGTAACTCGACGAAAAAACTGAAAGTAGAGAATAAAATGTTTTGATATCTTAATTCTCGAGATATTGTATCTCAAAATTGACGTGGTTAGGCTGAAATGCGGCCTGGAACAGAAGAAAAATTTCGACATTGCCAAATTTGATGATGATATCGTATGTAACTCGAAGAGACAAATCGAAAACAAAGAATACATTTCCTTTCCATATCTCGCTTAGTTCTCGAGATATTGTATCTCAAATTTTAGGTGGTTTGGGTGAAATCTGGCCTGGACCAGAAAAAACAAATGACAAAAACCGCAGAAATCTACACGGTGGAAATGCACTATATGTATTTTATTTTCTTCCTGATGGTCGTTGTTAGATTGAAATACGTCCTGGACCAGAGGAAACTTCACCAAAATCAAAATTATAATTGATTTTCAACATTCTCGAAAACCAAGAAAGATATAAAAAAAATGTTATTTATTTTCGATTTGTTTCGTCGAGTTCTACAAGAATGCATCATCAGATTGTGGCGCCACGGTAATGATTGAACTGCCTGTTGTTAGATTGAAATGCAACCTGGACCAGAAGCAACAGAAACATTTTGTTATTGCACAAGACAATATGAATTATATTATGATTTATTTTTGTGTTTATTTAAGCGATTGATATGAAATGATTTGCCAGAACACTGAAGTTGTTATGATTTAATTTAGTATCCTTCGTTTTCACTGTGGTCATTATTTCAACTGTAGGCTATGTAATTTATGTCATCCGTTAACACATCGATCTTCATCGCATTATTAGCGAAGATTGTGGTTAGACTGAAATGCGACCTGCATCAAGTTGACAACTGAAACGTTTTGCTACATCACAAGGGATGAAAAATTACAGCTTTATTTCAAAACAATTCTGTTCAGGTAAGCAACTAAAAAGAAATTAATTGCCAGAATACTCCAAACCCGTCAATTCTGACGGGCTTTGTGGCTAGTTTTTCATATTACAATGACAGTTGATGATAGATGAAATTTGTATCCTCATCTTCTTGTGCTATGACGACTTGATCATCGGCAAATAGTAAATGATGTAGATACTTTCCATCTATTTTTTGTTAACCCATTCTATCAACCTTTCAAGACCGTCTTCTCGAACTACCATCTATATAAATTTAAATAAGGTTGGCGACATAGGGCACCCTTGTGGCAGACCTTTACTTGTTTTAAATTTTTTGATAATGTAAAACCAGTTTTCATTTGGCGTGTACTATTTTTGTACATTTCTTTTATTATTTTAGCTAAGAAGTTACCTATAGGTGATATACGTAATGCTTTCTATAATATTTTTTCTTGGGAAAGTATCATGTACTTTCTATAAATCTATGAAAATTAGTCCTATTTTTTGTTTTGTTGATCTTTGCAATGTAAAAATGTGATGTATGCATGATGTATCTGCAGTAGAACCACATTGTTATCGACGAGTGTTATAATTAGTTCCTAATCCGTTTTTTTTTTTTTTTTACTTTGGCGAAGATTTTTATCAACGTATTCGTAACACAAATCCCACGACAATTTGATCATACTTTTCGTTCTCCTTTCCTGGATATGGTAGTAATACAACCTAATGTCATTTCCTCCATGTAATATATGGTACTCCATGTAATATTTTATTGAACAATTTCGCAACTTTATCATCACAATATTCCATATTTCCAAATTGATTCCACCTGGCCCCGGAGATTTTCCATTTTCCCTGTTCTTAATGCCTCTCGCACTTCGTCTTCTGAAATTTGAATGTCATCGCGATCCTGTACATTTTCAACTCATAATCCTCCTTTATCTAAGAATTCTTGTCTATTCTCATTCAATAATTTTTGAAATATTCTTCCCATTCCCTTGGTTTATTAACTGATGATTACTTTTGGCTTTGTTGCTTGGCAGAGTCCATTTAATACGGACTATGTTTTTTGAGATTTCACAAAACCAAGTTTACAATTAACATTTGCAGATGTTCTTTCCCATATTTCATTTCTTGCTAACCTTATTTTCCTTAGCGCTTAATTCCTCTTTTCTTTGTACATCGTCCCTGTTTCTTCTGACTTGTTACTCAGCCAATAATTGAAAGCGTTCCTTTTTTTTCCAAATGATTCATCTAATACACTTTCCATTCTAGAAACAAATAAAGTTATTGTAAGCTATCAATATTATTTTGAACCTTCTCGATGTGATTCCTTATTATAGCAATGATATTACTCCCTAGCATTTTCCATGGCCAGAATCATTTCGTTTTTACCAGATAGTGATCTGATCCAAACTGGGATCATCTATAATTATGATCTCACATGACTTGCCTTACAGGTGCTTGCTTGTCTAATGATAATTTAATCGAAGCTGTTTTGGTATTTAATATCTTGGCTCTCCGGGTGGACCGCGTCGAGACATACAGTGACCGCGGAAGCCTTCGTAATCATCTGTCTTGCCAGGTAGCTATGTTTGTGAATACCTTTGTGTTTGAAAAATGTATTGGTGGTTTTTAAATCAAATTGTTCATATTTACGATTAACCGTTCTCCGTAGTATTTCTCCGTGTTTTCCCACTACCTTGCAAAATTCTCTTGTTACTATTCTTGCATTCATGTCCCCCCCATCATAATCAGTTCTTTACTTCCTCGACAGTTTCTATCGTCTCTCAAATAGTTATCCAGGAATTACCTTTCTGCAAGTCTTTTGCATCGTTTGTGGGAACATACACGCCAATAATCACGATCTCCCTAGCAAACAGTGTCATTTCAACTACAACAATACTTTCACCAATAAATTTCCAATTTGTGATGCTTTTTCCATTTTTCCTGTATCGTAATGGAAACTCCTGCTTTAGCACTTAAGTCTTCGGGCTCTCCACTCCAAATGTGTACTTAGTTACCACGTTCTTTCTCTCCTCTACCTAGTTTCAGAGAATACAGTAACATCCACATCGAATGTGTCAAGCTCTGCACTTGCGTAGTGATGTACATATCAGCATCCAAAAGCCATTTTCCTTTTTCCATCACCATTCCATCTTCCAAGCATCCAAATTTACCCAAACATATTGTTCATTTTTTTTTAGCATTTTATATTTTTTATATCAGTGGGGAGCTGGTCCACTACAAAACATTCAACCTGGAGCACCAGCTAATGTTTGTTCAAGGTTTTCATCCATTACCTAGTTTTTGCTCACCACGAAAACTTTACTCCGCGTTTCCCACCACATCTGGTGGGCATTTAATATTAAATTAAATTGAAATGTAATGCAGGCTCCGGTGGTAATTTCCCTACCACCCATCTTCCCCCTTTCCTGCACCCATCTACATTTGCCGTTGGCAAATTTTAACTTTAAATTCTTTCAATATTTTTTTAAAAAATTATTCATCATTTCATCTTTGTAACTTATTCCTATCCCTGACAACCTTCCCAAAAAAAGAGAATTTTCCTATACCTTTGTGCCTGAAATCCAGGGCCAGCTTCTGGTCATGGTCCTCTTTTCCCTTCCATGCATTACTTTTAATTCTTACACCATTATCTTTCCATGCCTCATCACCAATATACGACTTGTACACTCCCATGGCCCTCTTCACCCTCCTTCTGTCTTGCAATGAATCCCACTTCAGCTCTTTTATCATATCTGTAACTAATTGCATTCTGTGGTAATTTCCAGAAACAAATCTAGCAGACCTCCTTTGCATCCTTTCCAACTCCTGTATTTGATATTCAAAATGTGGCTCCTATTCTACACCACAATACTCAAGCAATGGTCTGACCAAAGTTTTGTAACCTGATTCCTTTACTTCTCTCGTAGATTCGATCATCACTCTCTCCAACAAGTGCAGAATTTTGAAACCTTTTCCTACTCTCTGACCAATGTGTCCTCCCCAGTGAAGCTTGTTATCAAACGTAATGCCAAGATATTTACATTTTAAGCCTTCAACAAGCAATTCTTTCACCACCTTATAATCATAATCAACCTTTAGTTTTTTATTAGTGTATCTAATAAGCTGACTCTTCTTTGCATTTATCTTCATCCCATGTTTACCAACCCAACTAGATATCCTTTCCAGATCACCCTGTAGCTGTTTGGAGTCCTCTACCCTTTTGATCCTTTTATATAGCATTATATCATCTGTTAACAATCTAATTTCCGATAGTAAACAATCGACACAATTATACATTAGAATAATGAATAGCAATGGTCCCAATACGCTACCCTGTGGCACTCCCATTTTTACTTATACTTCTTTTGATACTGCATTATCTACCATAACATTCTGTTTTCTACCTTTCAAAAATTCTACTTCACAGCAAATAACTTTCTCAACCACTCCAATAATTTTTACCTTATTTACTACAATTTTATGGCTCACTCTGTCAAAAGCCTTTGAAAGATCTAGTGCTATACTATCAATTTGGCCTCCCTTTTCCATTTCATCTGTAATATCTTGCATATATCCCACCAAATAAGATTCGCATTAATATCCTTGCTTAAAGCCATGTTGCCTACTTGAAAAACACTTACGCTCAAAGTCACATATATTTGTGATGAAGTAGCATACCAATCTCTCCATTAATTTACCTACTACTGATCTCAAACTGATCGGCCTATAATTTTCGACTCCCTCCCCTCTCACCCCTCCTTTATGTACCGGCACTATTATCACACTTTTCCAGTCTTATGGTAAGCAGCAATTATCCAGACTCAATTTAAATAAAATTTCAAGATAATGTAAAATGTCACATCCGGCTATCTTTAAGATATCTGTAGTAATATTATCTATACCAGCCCCTTTTTATTTTTTCAGCTTTCTTATTTCTTACATAATATCGTCAGAATGAATTTCATATTTTTTGGTCTGTTCATTTCTAATTTTGTTGTTAAGCTCATTCTCCGAGTTAGACCTTACCGTTTCTGACTCATTGTCCCTTTTTCAAATCCTCAGTAACTTCTTCTCCATCCTTATCCACAAGCGTCTCGACACCCTCCCTTCCCCTCAGTTTTCTAAGATATCCATAGAAATTTCTAGATGCATTAGTCATTGGTCCCCCTTCACTAATAATACTCCTCATAAACCCATTTCAGCCTCCTTCTTAGCAATTATTAAGTCCTTGTTTAGTTGTTTTATTTATTGCCTACTACCCTGCTGTCTCTTAACTGTGTTATATTCTCTTCTTATCAACCTCTTCAATTTCCTGACCTCCCTATTGTAGTACAAAGGTTCTCTCTCTACTTGCCTTTATTTTGGAATAACTTTTTCTTCACCCCTTCTTATTATCTCCTTGAGCTCTCCCCACCTTGACTCTACTGTACTTGTGACTTTTCCTGAAACATTCTCTGAAATATCTCTTCAAATTCGAAATTTGTGCCTTTTTATAATTGTACTTATTTTCCCCTTCTATTTTGGCCACTGTTTTACTGAATCCCCTAATATCCATCAGTACCGCACAGTGATCACTTATTCCTTCGGTTACTTGACACCCCAAAAGGTTATCATAGGGGTTTATGAGGAATATATCCTAATTAATTTGTTCCCGAGTGTTCTGCTCTACTATTTGTGTTAATTCTCCTTCTCTTATTATGGTATTTGAAAATCTCTGTTCCACTGTGTTACTAATCTTATTTATTACCCAGTTTACACCGGTAAATTTAAATCAACACCAATAAAAGACCATTCTATTCTCACCTCTGAAATCTGAGTATGAATTTAATTTCTCCCCAAGAGCCTCATCTTCATCTGTCATTATTCCACTGCGGTAAGCAGCCAACACCCTGATTTTTTTTCTTTTTTAGAATCCCAGAAGTCTACCCCAAGTAACTCATGGTCATGATCTATAAACACCAGTGAACTGTGGTAGTCTTTGTTAACAAATTTGAAAATTCATCCACCAATTGCTCCTCTATCTCTGCGGTACACTCTGTAACCATCGGGAAAAACCTCACTGTCTTGTACTTCTTCTTTTAACCAACTCTCTAGCCAAATTATTACTTGCGGTTTGTGTATAACTATTAAGTTTGCAAATTCGATTATTTTGTAATTATGCTTCTACAGTACACCAACAACATCCTTATTACTAGCTTTATATTTTTATCGTTAACCTCCTCCTTCCCAGTTTTACCCCAGTCATTTACTGTTTCGGCAACTTCATCTATTTCTTTAACATCTGTGATTTTTCCTATCGTGGATCTACAATGAATATCAATTTGATCATCTATTTCCATCACTTCACCAGAAGCCCCTATCCTAAAAAAAAAAAGGGCACAGTTCTGAGTCCATCATCACTGGAAATGGGCTCCTTTCCTGCATTAGCTAACAACTCAGAAAGTACCCCCTTGCCCCTTCTATTTAGGAGTAAGCCATGCCCAGAGAAACCCACCTGCCAATGGTGTTCACAGGCACAACCCCCAAGACGGAACTAATGCCTTTCCCAAGTAGCACTTCCGTTTCCACATTTACCTGCCTCACAGCATACTTCAAATGTGCCCGGTCATGGCGTTTAGGACCTGCATGAGTTCCACCCTGTTATGCTGTTCTTCTTTCACTACCTTCCTCAGGTCACTCTCCATACTGTAACTCGCCTTTCTATCAATACTATTCCCCGCTCCTCCCACTATCACTACTCTATCATCCTTAGTGAAACTCCTACAAAGTGAACCTATATCCTCTATTACATGACCTAATGTTGCAATTGGGTTGGAAAAATTTGTGATCTGGTAACCTGTACCTAATTGATCTCATATGCATACTGCCTAACAGCAGAACCCTTTTTTTCCTATTCTTACCTTGCACGCCCTTATTCCTAAAGACTTGCTGCATTTTACCTACTCCTACATCGACATGAGGCTCTTCTCCTCCTGACTCTGGCAACAGATTAAACCTATTTTTCCCCATAATTTGTAAAGTGTCTGGCTTCTTCATCCTATTAACCATATTTCTCCTACGACCTGTTACCAGCCCCCAATCATCCTTCTCAACTTCCTTCTATCCTACTTTCTGCCTCTATAGCATGAGTCTCGATAGGCTCCGCAGGCTGAGCCTTCAAATACTGAGACTCCACAGGCTGAGCCCCAACACGCTGAGCCTCCACAGGCGGAGCCACCACAAGCCACGCGCCCACAGGCTGAGCCTCCACAGGACGAGCTTCAAGAACCTTGATTCTTTCACGCGACTCCCTCAACACCTCATTGTTTCGCCCTTCTCCCTCATCCTTTCATCCCTAAGACAAAGTGGACAGAACCATGGGAGAGCCTCATTTATTTCCCACATTTCCTCTTCCCTACGTGCCCAATGAAACCACTTCTTACACCAACTACAACCCAACACCTTCGCAACGTACATGGGACAGGCCCCAGACTTTCCAGTCATGATTTTCCCCAAATACTTCTAGCATCTTCTAAACGAACCTAAAATTTATTTTATAAAGTAGTCTAATAAAGTTTATACTACATTATTTAACTTTTTTACTAAACTTTATAAGAGCTTTACTCCTTAATCAAGTTATTGTAATTAATATATAGATAAAAATATTTTGATCAAATACTTACATTATTTTTACTAAGAATTTGCTATTTTAATATTTTTGGAAATAAGTAAGTCCTATATTTAAGACTGAAATAATAAATAAAAATATCTTAAGTATTTACGAAGCTATATCTACTTTCGATATTTTATTTTTTAATCGTCACTATCGAAGCAGAAGTCAGATATTGACAATTATTTATTTACTAGCTGATGCCTGCGACTTCGTACGCGTGGATTAAGAATTTCATAGCCAGAATTGAATATAGAAAGTTGTTGGTAACGTGGGATTGGCCCCAAATAACACTGAGTCAGCATAATATGACAGGAAAGCCATTACTATGCCGTCGAACCTGTCTCTTGAAGAGAATCAATTTCCAACATATTTAAAAACAAAAAGCCAACGAAGGTGAGGGGATGTGGGGGAGGGGGGTGTTAACTAAGGGCAACATTATTTCAGCTTGGTCTTTTTTTCTTTCTTCAGCATGATCATCCGATTCTTGGGTTCTAATAACTTTAGTTGCTCGTGCTCTGCTAGAGCTACAACTTAGGCCAGTTTACGCCCTCAAGGCAAGTCAAAAAAGAAGGCAAAATAAACTGGTGCCAGAAACATTTAAGCAGACATAAAGTAATAGGACAGAGAAAATCTACATCTGTACTAAAAAATAAGTTTTTTCTCTAAACGAAATTTATGAACAAATTATACACTAACATAATGCGCGAGAAACACAGCTTGAGCAAGCGACGTAACATCACAGACTAACACACAGATCCGTCCCTCTGTCACCATTCGATACCTTCTCAAAATTTCGAGACTACAACTGTAAAGCATACCGAAAAAAAATGTCCTGTGCCCTCCCTACAGATTTTCTTGCCAGATTCCGTCAATATAGGTGTAGACATTTATTCGTCAAAACGTAACAAAAAGACAGAAACTTACTTCCGCATTTATAGTATTACTAGCAGTTACCCGCGACTTCGTCCGCTTGAAAGTGTGTTATGGTATAAAATTTTATGTTACTATTCAGAGTACGACCAGCAGAAAAAATTCTCCTTTAGGGTTGAAAATTTGGTCATCCGCTTCCTTGGCTTTTAATCTTCAATGAAAAGCGTTCGTCAAAGCCGGGATGTAGGTAACAAAGATGTAACGCACGCCAAAAGACACGGTTACAAACATTACTCACTTAGGGGGCGTCCATTAATTACGTAAGATGTTTTTACATAATCCCTAACCCCCCACCTCTCCCGTAGTGAGATCTCCCCCTAAAATGACCTGAGATTTTGACGGGACTTCCCCAACCCTACTACCGACCTTGTAGTTTTTCTTAGATCCTTTTTTTTAGCTCTCCTACTTCCGAGAACCCCCCCCCCCCCTCCCCCTAAAGTCGGTATCCTCGTCGTTTGTGGATCTTTTTTTCTTTTTTTAGCTATACTGCCCTTCAGGAGTTTCAAATGCTACGTGAGATTTCACCGGATTTCGCCCCCCCCCACCCCTTTTCACCCCACGTAATTAATGGACGCCCTCTTAGTGGCGTAGACTTCTTGAGCACTTTCTGACGTGTCAGAATTCGCAATGGTAACCACATTCTGAACTCCAAATCCACTGTGCACTAGACTTGCGCATAATAGTTCGCGAAGGGGAGCGCTCAGTTTAGTTCGCAGCTCCCTCGCGAACTAGTTCGCTCTTTTAGTTTGTTAGTTCGCGTCTCGAATTCAGAGAAACAGATCGTTCGCTCGCCTTGCTACCGCTACTGCACGCGCTATTTTGTTTGTTAAGTCAGTTTTATTAGGACATAATTTTTTTTGTCGTTTCTAAATGGAATTTAATATGACCTTCTTAACAAAAGTTATTGCTTAGTAATAGCCCTTTCAAATTACATCAGCATGAACAGTTGGCGCCGATAAACCAAAGTGCTCATTGTCCTTTACACAAATGGGTAAATTGAATAATTGTGCTGTTTTTACTATTTACTTTACATGCATTCGTAAAATATTAATTTTTTAAATGGATTTGTTTATTAGTTCATGGAAGAAACATTACTTATAAAAGGCGCTAATGATCCTGCCGTCGACGCGCCCTTAAACCCCAACAACAACAACAACAACAACACAACATTACTTATAAAATATTATAAACGAGTTTATTTTGATGAATTAAAATACCCGTTTATAAGTAATCGGCTTTTTTATATAAATAAAGTTTTGGAAATCATGGACAAAATATAATTCTACTATTGGCTACAACCTAAGTACTATATGACAGAAATAGTGTTACCTATATTATTAAGAAAAATAACATTAATACTTCCAATGTGATATCAAATAATTAGACATATAAAAATAACAGTGACGCTTGAATGAGAAAGTGGTAGCAATAACGAAAGTGCGTAAATTTCCAGTGAATTGGAAGTCATTGAGCTATTATTTTATTAGTGAAGGGGAGAATAATCCAACACACATTCACAATTTTTTGGCGACGAATGAAACTGATGAAGACACAAAAGTTAAAATCTTTTTGAATTTCGCAAGTCATTTCTTTCATCACTTTCACAAAGCTGTTAACCAACAGACTGAGATAAGTATTATATTATGTCAGCTTTAAAATCAGAGCTAGAAAAATGTAAAAGATACTGTTTCTTTGGTTAAGAAAACAAGAAAAAGCCTTTAGAAACCAAATTCTCCACAGAAAGTGATAATATAAAAAAATAATGCTCTAGTATTTGTTAATAAATGTCTGTAGTATCTCAGTAAATAGTTAGATTTTAATGAAAGCAATTGGCTATACAAAATCCAAAAATTAAATTCAAATCACAGGGTTTCATTTGATGACTGTGAGACTATATTAGAGGTTATAAATTTGCGAGAAAAAATGAATATCAAAGTGAACAAACTTTACTCTGAAATAACAATATTATACTAAATCCAGGTAAAAGTAAGAGAAGTATTTCATGAATAAAAAATTAGCTTTTTCTCGAAATTAATTTGACAACTGAAAGCGATAAAGCATATGACAGTTTAACTGTAGACAAAAAAGAATTAAAGATGAAAGAAGTGCAAAAAATATATCTTCAAAAATGAAATAGTAAAAACATACCTTTTATCATTTTCTACTCTTTCGTAAAATATTATATTTTTGAAGTGTAGCATATTTTATAGGTTATTCTTTTAAAAAAATTCCTACCATCAACCGAAAAAATATTGGAAACCCTAGAGGCGAATGGTGCTAGTTCGCGAACGGTAGCGCTCAATTTAGTTCGCGAACGGTACCGCTCAATTTAGTTCGCGAACGGTACCGCTCAATTTAGTTCGCGAACGGTACCGCTCTCTATAGTTCGCGACCGGGAGCGCTCTGTTAGTTCGCGAACGGTACCGCTCTCTTTAGTTCGCGACCGGGAGCGCTCTGTTTAGTTCGCGAACTAGGTCCTCCAAGACAGCTCGCTCACTCGCTTTGCTAGCGCTACTGCACGCGCTCTCTTGTTTGTTATGGTAGTTGTGGTTATCGATGGTTGTCTTTTGATTGTTAATGGGATCAAAGGGTATTTTATTTTCACATTCCACGTTAAATTTCCGTTTGTGACTTCTGCAATAATTATTAATGTTGAACAATTTATTTTTCTTTTATTTTTATATCTGTGTCTTCAGTGAAATGTGTCCACAAGGAACTGTGTTTCCTTTTAGATAATAAACTAAAACAAAAGTTGGTCTTCGGGAAAGGATCGAACGAACTAACGAACTAAGGAGCGAGAGATCTGGGAACTAGTTCGCGTAGTTCGCCTGTGGGAGCGCTCTTCCGAACTAGTTCGTTCGCGAACTACACAAGACTACTGTGCACCATGGAATATTAGTAATCATTCTGGTCCAGGCAGTGTAGCAAACTTACCGTAACCTTCGTTAATACAGCTCCATTGAAATCAGTACTATGACTCAAATTTTGATATTTCACACATATTGTGACACATATTACGAATCGAATTACGGTCTAATACCTGAAATGTCACACTACTTTACTTCCGCAACTGAAGCTATTATTAATATTTTGATACAATTTAAGTACAACGCGATACATGTCACTAAATTGGCTCTCATGAAATCATCTTAAACTACTATAAAGTTTCAGTTGTCATTTTGCTTCAAGCTGATTTCAACCAAACCACAAAATCCACCAATATTGTTGCTAAAATATCAAGGGTTCTATCAACCGCACATTAATACATTCACTATTTGATTGTTAGTGATATCATGAATTGCGATATAAACTTGACCCATTAATTTCAGACCGTGATACAAAGCATCCGCAAAAATCTGTCTGAAAAATGATCTTTGTAATATGGTGGTTGGAAAAGCGAAGTAAATAATAAATTCATTTGGAACTACATCCAGTCACATGAACTATGGCATCATGACCATGACAGTTATTAAAATAACGTAATTTAATAACGTATTCTAAAATGCTCGTAACTTACGCTGTACAACGGAAAGTCCAAAATTCATTACAACTCTTACGTTAATGTTGCAAGTCAAGTTTACGTCGCAATACAGTGATTATGTTATAGTGCGCGTGTTTTAGTCCAGCTGAAATTCATACTGAAGGTGTATAATAAAATTAATTATGATAATTTATGCTAAGCTAATAAGGAAACCTTATATTGAAACTGTTGCTACAACTCGAAATTAGTTCCGATTCGTTTAATGTGTTAGGTATGACCCTATCGTTTGATTTTGTAGTGGAAATATCAGCGTAGATAGTGGTTAGGTTGAAATGCTACCTGGACCTTAATATTCTTGTTATAGCATCAGGCAGCTGGAATTTAGTAATTATTAGAGTAATAAATAAGCTGCTTTCATAAGCGCCGTGTTAGTGACGACGTATATCGCTGTGTAAACTACTCCTAACATGGCTTCTCGAAACGAAAAGTTTCTACCTTAGACTATTGAATACATTCGTTTTAAGTGAAGGATTTAATAGTTATTAGCAGAATATTCAACAGTAAGCAAAAAAAAAAAAAAAAAAAAAAAAAAAAACTTTTTTTTCATAGGCAACTATTTTATTGATTTCTACAGAAAGTTAAGATAAAAACAAAAAATGGTTTGTTATCTTCTATTAAGTTTTAAATTTTGTTAAAAATAATTTGTAATGTTACAGAGAATCTGTAGCAGAAAAAAAGAAACAAAGGCAATAAACCGAACCGAGGTGGAAACGAAACTGTTTCATATTCGTCACGAACATACAAAAACGGCCTCTTCGCGGACGACCATTTTGTCACTTTTGTGCTGGTATACTCTTAGTATTTAATATTTTTTTTAAACTTTGATTTTTAATATATATTATGAAGCATATATTAGGCTTATGAACGGAATTACGGTGTGATACCTGAGGTGTTATGCCATTTCATGGATGCAACTGAAGAATTCTCTTCCTGAACTTAAGGTTAAGTACAGATTTATATTTCATGCTTCCAAACTATTATTTTTCAAGTGCGTCGGTTTTATGGCTTCTAAACACAAATTTGCATATGTAAGAAGGTTTTTGCTTTTATTTCTGAAAAGTAGTGTTTGCGATATACGTAAAAAGCAAAGAGTAAACGTGGCACGGCTATCTACGAAGTAGGAAACTCTTTGTTGCTTCCGAATTGATATTAATGGCAATTTCTAAAAGAAATATGCGTTTTTGCGGGATAAAATCTATCCTATAACACTTCGCACGCAATTAACTGACTTCATGCCAAATTTCATTTAAATATGTTGAGTTAATAAGGCGTGATTGATTGCCGACGTACATCCAAACACACATACGAACTTTCTTATTTTCTCATCTATACTAATATTATAAAGCTGAAGAGTTTGTTTGTTTATTTGTTTGAACGCGCTAATCTCAGGAACTACTGGTTCGAATTGAAAAATTCTTTTTGTGTTGAATAGACCATTTATCGAGGAAGGCTTTAAGCTATATAACATCACGCTGCGACTAATAGGAGCGAAGAAACAATGGAAAATGTGGAAAAAAAACGGGGAAAATTATTCATCTTTGAGGGCTTCTGTTGCGTGCGCTGCGAAAACGGTTCAAGATACCAAAAAAATATGTATGAAAGGATTATTCCTCTTGAAATGATCTAAAAAAATGTCCGCGACAGTATATGTCTATCTTTTAAGATTAAATCACTAGAACCGTTTTTATGGTAATCAAATTTGATCGAAATTAATGCATTATTACCAATTATTTGTTAGAGTTGTAACAACACAATAATATTAATCTTTATCCAAATAAATGTGTTGTTGATTAAGAGTATTTAATTGTGAACAAAATTGTCTTTGGCATCACTTAATTTCAATGAACATCTTAGAAGATTTTACGCGCGGTCGGCTCCCTTCTGAACGGTTGTATGCAGCGTTATTTGTTTTTGCGATATAATATTGTCGTGTAATAATACTTTTTAAATACTATTTCATTTTGTTTTAAGGATAATATTTTGGTTCTAATAATTTCACAATTATTAACACTTTTATGTGTTGTTGATTAAGAGTATTTAATTGTGAACAAAATCGAAATTAACGACCTAATTTTAAGTAAACTTCCAGGAGACATAGTTACCTACACATCTATTGATAACGTAATGGATCAAGAAGATGCGGTACATTACCCACAAGAGTTTCTTAATTCTTTGAACCCAAGTGGCCTTCCCCCATATTCCCTCAAGTTAAAAATAGGTGCCCCAATAATTTTACTTAGAAAACTCAAACCACCAAATTTATGTAACGGAACCCGACTTCAAATTAAATTTCTACGCAATAACGTGATCGTTGCAATAGTTTTGACTGGTCCAGCAGTTGGTCAAACAGTGCTTATACCTCGCATCCCAATGATTCCAAATGATTTACCTTTTAATTTTAAAAGAATTCAATTTCCCGTTAAGCTATCTTTCGCCGTTACAATTAATAAATCACAGGGGCAAACATTTAAACACGTAGGAATCGATTTACGTCAAGACTGCTTTTCACACGGCCAACTATATGTCGCGTTGTCAAGATCGGGTTGCGGAGAAAACCAATATGCCACAAGAAAATAAAACTAAAAATATAATTTACGCAGAAGTACTTTAAAATAATTATGTTATTTTAAAAACTTAAAAACTAAATTTGCAAAAAATTGTCTAAAATAATAACAGAAATTGACGCGGACAAAGTCGTGGGTAATTGCTATCTTATATATAAAAATCAATGTTTGTTTGTGGGTTTGTTCATCTTCTATGCATTCCTATACCATTTATCAGATTGCAATGAAACTTTGGAGAGTTTTCGAGTGTGCGTCTGCGAAGGTACCTGTGAAAAAAAAAATTCCAAAAAGTCACCCCTATTCCCCATAACACCCCATAATTTAGGCAAAACCACATTTTTTATCCGATTTAGATAGGAATTTGTACACTTATACTTTAAAACAAACAGAAAAATACTGCCTACGTATGGTTTCCGAATATTCACCCCCTCTCCCCATTTCCGACCCCATTACGTTTTTACCCCATAATTTAGGCAAACCACATTTTTTATCCAATTTAGATAACAATTTGTACACTTATACTTTAAAAAAGAGAGAGAAATACTGTACACATTAATTTCACAAAAACCCAATCCCTCTCCTCTCTTTCCACCACCTTAATTACCCCCTATGCCCCATAATACCCCATAATTTAAACAGACCCGCAAACCGTTCGTCCGATTACGGTGAAGCTTTGGTGAGTTGTCGACGGGATGACGGAGAAGGTTCCTGTCAAAAAAAATTATAAAAACCACCTTCCTCCCCATAATTTAGACAAAACCACATATTTCATCAGATTTCAATGGGAATTTGCACACTTATACTTTGAAACAAACAGAAAAATACTGCCTGCATATGTTTTTCAAAGCGCATCCCCTCTCACCCTTTCCAACTAAAATGAATGAAACAGCAGTTTAAAATTTATATGTAAATCTTTTTTCATTTAATCTACGTGCCTACTCAAGTCAAGCAATAGTGAAGCATTGCCGGGTCAGCTAGTATGTAAATAAAGGTAAGCGCACACTCGGGCGGGCCCAGTCGCGTCTAGCATTGGCCGCCCAGTGGACGCGTATTCGTGCGAGTACGCCTGTATACGCGCGAACAGATCGCTCCAATCGAAACACAGGGAATGTTATGTGACTCCGTCCATTGTAAACGCTAGAGTCGACCGAACATACATGAGGACGATGAGATCCGAAATTGTTTGGATATTGAGAATGCAGACCTTTTTTATGCTCCAACAATCACAGAAACAATATTACTCGGCCAAAGCTATTAAAACTTTTGTGTGAATGAAAACAGAACACTATGCGGCTGGACAACCGAGAGGATTTTATTGCAATTAAAACTTCCACAACATTACTTGAAATCATTAGGAAACGTTTTTAAATGAAAATAAAAATTCATACAAGTACGTAACAGCGTAATGACTGCACACGTGGGCATGCGAGAGAGCTCCACGTGAGCAGTTATTACGCCTTCGAAAGTCAAGTCGACTCCAGTATCGTGGCTGCCTTACTTTCCAACATTCCTCCACCACATTTCGATATTGCTTAGAGAATTGGAAACGAGTGGAGGAAAACAACATGATTCCTCTGCATGATGAACTTCTCCACCTGCCTCGCACACGTCTAAAATTGAGGAGACCTGCCTACATGGAAGCAGCCGATCTCAGACATAACCACTTTAACTTGTATGAAGAGTGGAGAAAGGAGTGGGAAGCCAACAGCCCACACAATTGTGGACTTCTAAAAGATCCGACAACCTGAGTTCCAGGTTTGACTTGCCTAGGCGTCTTTGGTGTCAATTGAATAGATTTCGCACAGGTCACGGAGTGTGCAATGCAACCACGCATAAGTGGGGTCTCCGTGGAGATGCATTGTGTGACTGTGGTGATATACAAACTGCTGACCACATTGTAATGGACTGTCCAGTAAGAAGACTATCTGGAGGCCTTCTCGCACTGCGTCAAGCTAGACCAGCTGCCAGAAGATGGCTTGAATATATCGATATAGTTTTCTGATTGACATATCTTTTGTTGTACTTGGCATACGATAATAATAATAATAGCAATCATCAAAAGAATGAACCCTAACAGACTCACAAGACAAATAGTTGAATTCTATGAAAACCGAAGTAAATTAATATCGGATACTATGAAATGGGTTGGAGAAATCAAGAAAGACCTCAAATTAGCAGGAATTGTTCCAAAAGATATTGAAAACAGAGACCTATTTAAATCTAAAATTCACAAGTGGCAAGTTCACCGGGAAGAAAGATTTAAGAAAAGACCAGGAACAACATGGTCAGATGAGAGAAAAGAAGCCCACAGCAAACGTATGAACGAAATATGGGCACAAAGGAAAGCGAACAAACGCTTCTGAGTACTTTGCGTAGTCCTAATGGGCTTATCCGCAAATAATAATAACAAACAGCACATTTTCGAAACCAAAGACTTCTAAGCATTCAGAATCTCATTCAAAGTATTATGTCCCACATAATTTTTTTAACTACGGTTCTCTAATATTCTACGCACATGTTTTATTTATACAGATAATTTTTCAGCCAAATATAGACAGTATTTTTCTCCTTGTTTCAAAGGATAAGTGTGCAAACTTTCATCGAGATCGGATGGAAACTGGATTTGTATGAAGAACAAACAAAGAAACATTCATCTTTATATATATAGATTATATTGACTTGTTCTACTTCTAGCAAATTATTGTTATTTTTATGCTTTAATACTCATGAAAATAACAAAGTTATAATTCTGACAAAACAAAAGTCTATAAACGTCTTAGCAATAATCTACAACAATCCGAATCTATAACACTAATTTTTTTAGTTACACAAGAAAATTGTGATGTTAAATTAGATATACCTAAAAGTTTAGTTACAATTTGCTTTATTTAATCTAACTATCAAGCTTTCAGCTTATTTTTAAATCAAAAACTAGCGAAATTAAATGAGTATTAGCCAATAAGAATATGCGATTTTCGAAACACCTTTAGCGAGTGATAAATGTTTCTATTTCTACTCACTAGCAGTAATCCTAACTATTTACTTTATAACTGAAAGCTTTAAACTAATTTAGATTGAAAAACGTAGCTGATGACGAAGTTATTTCAGGTTTAGTGCACAGCAGTTCACATACACAACTAGAGCTCACTTCAACAGATATACATTCAGTGCTGCCAGCCTCTTGGCTTTGAATATCCGTAGATGGCCGCTAACATTTCCGTAGATTGGCTACAAAAATCCGGAGACTCACTTACTGAGAGACTGAAACAATAATTCAAGAGAGAGTCAAAATTAATAATACTTTTTATTTCAAGATCTTTAAAATTCGAAATACAAAATAATATTCTACATTGAAAGTAAGAAATATCTCTGAACATGTTTTATACAGCGTCATTTTCATCACTGCTGTTGCTGCTGTGCCCTTTTTTTAAGGGTTCATACATTTTCTTTGTTGACATTAAATTTATTATATGTTCTGTAAAAGGAAATGTTAAAAACTGCGACCCCTTTGATTCTCGGATATTGGTTAGGCCTTCTCGGGAGGCACTGCTTTGTAAGCCGTGCCTATGAGCGTGTTACGGCGCATAAAGAGTGCGCCGATAGTTTTGTATTACAGTCTTCTATAAAATCTGTAATCAAACAAAATACGAGCTTCGTTTCAATTGTTGGTTCACATGAGCGGTTGCAAGGAAACGATTCCCAATTATTGACAATTCTGTAATACATTTACATTATATACGCTCAAAGTTTAACAAAACATTAATACAAGGAAAAATCAACTAATAATAAAAAGTATCAAAAATCCTTAGATATTTTACCAAAATCCGAAAATCCTAACTTTTTATAAAAATCCGTAGATCTACGGATAAATCCGTAGAATTGGCAGCGCTGGATACATTCCCCTAATCACAAACTGGGAAGTAGACTTGCGCATTATAGTTCGCGAAGAAGAGCGCTCAGTTTAGTTCGCAGCTCCCTCGCGAACTAGTTCGCTCTTTTAGTTCGTTAGTTCGCGTCTCGAATTCAGAGAAACAGATCGTTCGCTCGCCATGCTACCGCTACTGCACGCGCTATTTTGTTTGTTATGTCAGTTTTATTAGGACAAAATCATTTTTTGTCGTTTCTAAATGGAATTTAATATGACCTTCTTAACAAAAGTTATTGCTTAGTAATAGCCCTTTCAAATGACATTTGCATGATCAGTTGCCACCGATAAACCAAAGTGCTCATTGTCCTTTGCACAAATGGGTAAACTGAATAACTGTGCTGTTTTACTATTTATTTTACATGCATTCGTAGATTATTAATTTTTTAAATGGATTTATTTATTAGTTCATGGAAGAAACATTACTTATAAAAGGCGCTAATGACCCCGCCGTCGACGTGCCCTAACGACACAACATTACTTATAAAATATTATAAATGCATTTATTTTGATGAATTAAATACCCGTTTATAAGTAATCGGCTTTTTTTTATAAATATATAAATTTGGAAATCATGAACAAAATATAATTCTACTATTGGCTACAAGTTAAGACCTAATTGACAGAAACAATATTACCTATATTATTAAGAAAAGTAACAGTAATACTTCCAATGTGATACCTAACAATTAGACATATAAAAATGACAGTGACCCTTGAATGAGAAAGTGGTAACAATAACGAAAGTCATTGAGCTATTATTTTTATTAGTGTAGAGGAGGATAATCCAACACACATTCACAATATTTTGGCGACGAATGAAACTGATGAAGACACAAAAGTTCAAATCTTTTTGAATTTCGCAAGTCATTTCTTTACATAACTTTCACAAATCTGTTAACCAACAGACTGAGATAAGTATTATATTATGTCAGCTTTAAAATCAGCGCTAGAAAAATGTAAAAGATACTGTTTCTTTGGTTAAGAAAAGAGGAAAAAGCCATTAGAAAGCCAAATTATCAACAGAAAGTGATAATATTAAAAATAATGCTCTAGTATTCGTTGATAAAAGTCTGGAGTATCTTAGTAAATAGTTAGATTTTAATGAAAGCAATTGGCTATAGAAAATCCAAAAATTAAATTTGAAACATGATGTTTCATTTGATGGTTGTGAGACAATATTAGAGGTTCTAAATTTATGAGAAAAAATGAGTATCAAAGTGAACGAACTTTGCTCTGAAATAACAATATTACACGAAATCTAGGTAAAAGTACAGTAAGAGCAGTATTTCATTAGTAAAAATGAGCTTTTGATCGACATTAATTTAACAACTGAAAGCGATAAAGCATATTACAATTATACTGTAGACAGAAAATTGTTAAAGATGCAAGAAGTGCACAAAAATACAGCTTAAAAAATAAATTAGTAAAAAAACATATCCTTTGTACTTTTCTACTCTTTCGTAAAATATTATATTTTGAAGTGTACTAAATTTTTATAGGTTATTCTAAAAAAACATTCTACCATCAACCTAAAAAATGTTGGTAATCCTAGCGGCGAATGGTAATAGTTCGCGACCGGGAATGCTCAGTTAGTTCACGAACGGTACCGCTCAGTTTAGTTCGCGAGCGGTAGCGCTGTGTTTAGTTCACGAACTAGGTCGCTCCGCTCTGGAATTCCAGAAAGACAGCTCGTTCGCTGCTTTGCTAGCGCTACTTCACGCGCTCTCTTCTTTTTTATAATAGTTGTGGTTACTGATTGTTGTCTTTTAAGTGTTAATGGGATCAAAGTGTGTTTGTTTTCACATTCCATGTTAAATTTCCGTTTTTGATTTCTTCAATAATTATTAATGTTTAACAGTTACATTTTTATTGTGTTTTTTTTTATATCTTTCTATTCAGTGAAATGTGTCCACAGCGAAACTGTATTACCTTTTAGATAATAAACTAAAACAAAAGTTGGTCTTCGGGAAACGATCGAACGAACTAACGAACGAACTAAGGAGCGAGAGATCTGGGAACTAGTTCGCGTAGTTCGCTCGTGGGAGCGCTCTTCCGAACTAGTTGTTCGCGAACTACACAAGACCTACTGGGAAGGCGACCGGTGGGATACTAGCAACTCCACACGGGAGAATAGTGATAACTAGAGACCGGAGTATATGCAACACAAAAAACCAGAAATATGCATGCAAAATATGCTTAAAATATGCATGTAATGTGTCAAAAAGCGGCAAAATATGCAACATTATAAAATACAAAAAATAGTAATATTTAGATTTTTTATTTCATAATCAGCATGCAAGTAGCAAGCAGTAGAATAATATGTTCATAAATTCGATGGTTAATAATATTTAACTTTTGTATACGTAAATAATCGGTCACAGTTCAAAATATTCAATAGTGAGATTGTTTCTTCGATCTTTTAAAATATTTTTATAAGTGGATATGGACCGTTCACATTCACTGATATAACTGGGCAGTATTTGAATTTGGGTGCTGTGTTAGCAGTCATTGTTTCTGGAAAAAGTTCATCCGTCCCATTACTAAACTAGCAATTTCGACACAAAGGTTCAAAACCTGGGTTATTGTTCAAAATACTTTCGAACTTCACTTTAAGTTTACACAGGAATATCTCTGGCAATACGAATTTTATTAATTAAATGAATAGATTCAGTCATCGTCAAATTTTGAGTTTCAAGCTTTTTAATACTCGAAGGTATATGGGAAAGACGAATGCTAATCACAGCTCTGGTTTTAATACTAGAACTGTTAAATGCTTCCTTGTACTGACAAACTGCCACAGCCTCTCTACTATCAAAGTCGTTACCAACACGTTTAATGGCTTCGATATGGTAATTGTAAAACAGTACAGCATCAACCCACGTAGCCCATCGAGTTACCGCAGGTTCCGGGGGTAAAGGCACATTTGGCAATTTTTCTTTATAGGCATTATTACGAGGTGTGCCTTAAGAAACGCTTTCTTTGTTGATGAAATCAGTTTATATCTATTCCCAATCGAGTATCGTAGTTCTTCAGGGAGTCGTCGAAAACCAAGGGATTGTGCATAAACTACGTGGTTCCGTCTAGGGGGGAGGGGGAGGGGTTGGCTGGAAAGCTACGCTGGGCTACGTGGGGGGAGGGGGGTTTCCGGGCCAGGCCACGTAGCTTATCATTCATATTATTTGTCACAGTTAAAATGAGATACAGAACACATAGAAGCGTGTAAATATTTATTTCCGTCATTTAATTATCCCCGGATGTAATTTACGATAGTCTTACAAGAGAAAACAGTACAAAATTTCTACTGGAATCAATATGGACAAAAGCCACGTTGGGCTACGTGGGGGCGGGGGGGGGGGTAGTTCACAGGAGGCCAAAATGGAGCTACGTGGTTTATGCACGCTCCCCAAGAGCTGTGGGTTCTGCCTGCTACAACATAAGATTTTATTTTTAACTAGATACACTACCGAAAAATATTGTAAATATACCGAAAATATGCATCATCACTAGGTTTTAGCTAAAATATGCAATAACCAGTGAAAATAGGCTTAATACGCAAATGCATATGCAAAGATGCAAATACATATTATCCGGTCTATAGTGATAACTTAAGTTATATATCGATGTCATAACCATTTCGATGAGAGTATACGTACTTGTAGCTTAAGGGACGTTACTGATAGCTTACATTATATCTTGATGCAAAAACCAATTCAACGAGAGTATACTTAATTGTAGCTTATCTGACGTTATATCTTGATGTAATAAAAAATACAATGAGAGTATACATAGACGACGCTAATGAGACGTTAGTAATTTCTTACATTATATATTGATATGATAAACATTTCAATGAGTCAAAACATAGCTGTAGCTTATATGAATTTAGCAATAAGAACGATACATCTTGGTGTGAAACCACTTAAATAAGAGTATCCGTTGTTGTAGCTTATGTGTCGATAAAGATTTTTTTCGTCATATGTAGATAAAACAATCACATCAATGAGAGAATATGCAGTTGTAGCATATGTGACAATAGTAATAGCTTGCGTTATATCTTGTGATAAACATTTCAATGAGAGTATTCCTAATTGTAGCTTACATGACGTTAGTGATAGTTTAATTTATATTTTGATGTCATAACCATTTCAATAAGAGTATATGAAGGTACAGCTGATAAGACATTAGTAATAGCTTATGTTACATATTTTGTGACAACAGTTTCTATAAGAGTATACGTACTTATAGCTTATGTGATGTCAGTAACAGTTTACGTTATATCTTGATGTAACGACCACTTCAATGAGAGTGTACTAAGTTGTACGATAGGTGAAGTTACTAATAGCTTACATTATACTCTGATGTGAAATCAATTTCAATTAGAGTATTCATAGTTCTGGATTAAGTGACCTTAATGATATCATACATCAAATCTCGATATTACAATCACTTCAATGATAGGGTACTTGGAAGTAGCATATGTGAGGTTAATGATTACTTATATTACATCTTAGAGTTACGTTATATCTTGATGTGACAATCACTTCAATGAGAGTGAAGCTAGTTGCAGCTAATGTGAAGTCAGTGAAACCTTAATACGCAGTCACCTCAATTAGAGTGATAGTAGTTGTAGCTTATGTTACAAAATATAATCTAAAGAGAGTTTAAGTATGAACTTTTGTCAGTGTTTCTTCAAAGTAGTGCTTATCTCAAATACGTAACGAATTGTGACCCGTATATCTTACATTTAAAAAAAAAATCTTGCTCCATTACTTAGTGCATATGTCATAAGCTATTTACGCTGATTTTAATCTGGACCATTGACTATCACCATATAAAAACAAAAATCCAGATTGTTGTGGCTGTTTTTGCGTGATCCCATTTAAAACTCTCTGACACGCAGCTCGCTTGCAGTTTTTTAAAGGAGAGATATTAATGGCGTTGTGCGTGCCATGTTCCTTCGTCACCGCCTGAAACGGAAGTAATTTCGAAGATTTTGTGGTTGCGGATGACGTACATACACACTTCTGAATTGTTTACAAAATAAATACCTGAAGTGGTGGTGCCTTACGTGTAGGAACAGGTTACATCATTTATATGTTTATAAACGATCATATAAAGTCCCTAACTGAAACACAAAGTGCAACTACTTAGGTTTGTACGCTCTAAAATCAGAGTCACCGCGTAAAAAGCTTTTGGCAAATAAGTAAACTATTTACATACATTCAAGAGTAACTACATATTTACATATCTATCTATTTCTTTGCTTGCATAGATTTTATGATGGTATTAATATGTAATAAGCTGTCGATGTGCTGCTTTTCACTAGAACCCATACACTGTTGTGTGTGCATTTTTGTCGTTTCCTTAGGCAGCGTACACACACACACACACACACACACACACACACACACGTTCATTTATATATATATATATACTGTTTTGGCATCTGTACAGCGTACATTGCAATCACTCTTTCTGAAAAAAAACCGCATACAAATATAATATTTCAGTAATTTTATTATATATAAGGACTAGCAACAGAAATTTTAAAGTTGAGGTTGGCCAAGTTGCAATTAGTATCTGGCTGAACTCGTTGCCGTGGGAACAGCAAGTAGTCTGACAGGTCTCGCAAGCGTGCGCCAACTACGCAATCACTATCACATATGAAACGCTATATTACAAGTAGTTGTACTCAACTAATGATTTTGAATTTTTTGATGGAATTCAACTAAATGCGAATAGAGCGTCTCGCAGTTAGTGTTCCGTAGGACGGACGACAGTGGTTTAGCGTGAAAATCAATGTTTAACACAGGGGCGGAGCCAGGATTTTGGTTTGGGGGGGAGGGGAGGCTTGAGCGGACTTTGGTTTGGGGGGGGCTTGTTTTGAGTGAATTTTGGTTGGGGAGGCTTGCCTTTAGTGGATTTTGGCTTTGAGGGGGGCTTGAGTAGGGGAAAAGGTAGTATTTATAGTCCCCTCGGGCCTTAAATCTGTAGAGCTAAAAAAAAGGTCTCCAAAATTACAATGTCGGAGATGGACCTAAATACTTTTGGGGGGGGGGGCTTGAGCCCCCTAGCCCCTCCCCCTGGATCCGCCCCTGGTTTAACATATTTTCATGCTCTCCCATCAACGGCTCCGCGCCACTAATGCAATCATTCAGTTCCAATAAATATTACGTACAGAATCCATACAAAACAAAAGAATAGTGTTAATAATTGAAGAAGTAACAGTGAAACAAAAACTTCTGCTTGTTTTACTCGGAAGGTGCAAGCTAAACTTGATGTAAGTGCTTGCTTCTCTTCCTATCTTACGCTAACCTTTTCATCTAAGCAATCCTCAATATAACCTACCTCCTCAAATATCCGCTTAATATATTTTAATCTCTGTCTTTTTCTATGGTTCTTACCTTCGACTGTTCCCTCCACTTAAAAATTAACCAGTCACGCATATCATAAAATGTGACCCTCCATCCCATGTCTTCTTTCAGTGAAACCTTTCTATAATTTATTTCCTTACAATCATTTCCAATACACGTTTATTTCGAAATATACCTGTCCACTTAAGTTTCATGTCCTTCTATAGATCCACGTTTCAAATGCTTCAATTCTCCTCGTTTCTCACATTCCTGAGGTCCATGTTTCGTTATCATAAAATGCTGTGCTCTACACATATAGTATTAAAAAGATCTTTCTGGAACTAAAAGATTTATCTTCTACAAGAATTTTCGCTTCTTCTAGTCTGCTTTTAACAACATTCCTACTTTGTCCATCAGTTGTAATTTTATTTCCCAAGTAACAGAATTCGCTTACTTTTTTAATTGCATCAAGCCCTATTATTTTATTTACTCTTATTCTAACCATTCCTGTCACATTTCATCACTTTTATCATGCTATGGTATATCTTTAGTCCAAAATGTTCCTTCAGTATTTTGTTCATGACATTCGCTAACTTCTCAATATCCTCACTCTGTTCTCCTTGAATATTTACGCCACATTTAAGTTTTTGTTTTATTTCATTCACTATTTTTCCTACAGAAAACTTGAATATTAGCGGAGTAGTTTACAACCTAGTCTCACATCATTTATAGATGATGTATGTGACTCATTATTCTCTACTATAAGGTTTTCTTTATTACAATAGTTTAAAACTTCTTTAAAATATCGTACATCTTATCCTTCCTAACATTATCAAAAGCTTTTTCTAAATCAATAATCACTATAACAGTATCATTGTTTTTTATTGATCTGTCCTTCAAGTCTTCTCCGTCTTAGCATTAACCCCGAATTGCAGGGTCAGTTTTACTGGACTTCTTCTTCCATTTATGCCGATCTTGTTCATCTTCAGATGAGGCATTGTCCTCCCGCAAGGAATCCAGCGAGCACTTCCTGGGTCTCGAGTGCTGTTCTCGCAACTGAAGTGTTTTTGCTGCGACGTACATGGCCGTACCCTCTCGCATTGTCTCAGGGATTGGAAGCACACCAAATGCCGCCCGTTCTCACTCCTAGTGAGTCCCTGTGGCAGGCGACTTATCTTCATTTCCATGAGATGCACCTGTTTTTCATGTATTTCCGTGACTGGCCAATATTCCGTTCCATACAGTACCACTGGTTGAATTAAGGTACAGTGACACAAGAAGCTGCGTTGACTATGTTTCAGATTCTGGATTACTGTCCCCTGGTATTTGAACTCAGATGACGTAGATATTAACAGTCACATCACTCCATGTACTCGGTCCTCCACACATTAAGTCGCATGTCGTGTTGTTCGAGGGAAGATTTCCATCGTTGGATTTGTTGTTCCAGTCCGTGACAAGATTGGCAGGCGACCATGATGTCACCAGCATAGAGCACTGGCCAGAGGTGTGGAGCGAGCAGTTCTGCAACAACGGTGTCATGAGAAAGGATTAACAGAAGAGGAGACCAAGACGACCCCTGATTAAAACCAACTCAGAATTTCCTACAGCACATCGAACATAGCTGCTGATATTCCGAATAATAGCTGGATCCATTTAACATCAAGTTTTTGGTACCCCATGCTGTCTCAATGAGTACCAGTTTAGATCTCTAGGTACCCCATCTAAGGTATTTTCAAGATCCAAAAAAGCTATGGGCAGTTTTTTTTCTACCTGCTTTTCCATCAAAAGACTTGAATAGCATACTGTGACTTCATGAAATCACACTGGTTTGGGACAATCTTAACTAAGCTTCGAAGGCGTGCATCTACAGCGAGCTCAAAAATCTTCATTCTGTGGCAAAGAAGGCAAACCGGTCGATAGTTACTAATACTATTACAATTACTCCGCGATTCACTAAAAGTGTTTGGCGGAGGATGCATTGCACCTATCAGGAAAGGTAATGGTTTGGAAGGGATATACGGGATATGGCGGGAGGCGCCCATGGGCTATTGTGAGGGACCATCCCAGCATTCGCCTGGAGCGATCTAGGGAAACCATGGAAAACCCAGATCAGGATGGCCGGAGTGCTTTATCGGAAGCTACTCCTGTCCGATTTTGTGTTTACTCGCCCGGTAAATCTATTCTATTCCATTCCCTAATCGCTCGTGGAAAAAATGAGTAGAGAAATGAATCGGTTCTGGCCCTGATTTCTCTTATCTTATTTTCGCGGTCATTCCGAGATATGAATGTTGCTGGTAGCAATATTTGTTTGCTGTCATTCCGAAATACGTCAGTCGAGAATTTTTCAATTAGCTTCCGTCGAGAGCAACGCCTTCGGTGCTCCAGGTCTTCCCAACCTAACTCCTTCAACATGGCACTTACGCTTTCCCTCCAACTATATATACCTGTCACGAATCGGGCGGCTCTTCTTTGGACCATCTCTAATGCATCCATTAATCCCTGTTGATGGGGACCCCATACAGAGCAACAATATTCCAGGTGAGGCCTCACTAGTGACTTGTACGCAATCGATTTAACTTCCGGAGTGCATTGTTTTAAATTACGACCTAGAAATCGAAGCATACGATTTGCTTTGCCAATTACATTCTCGATATGCTCATTCCACGACAAATTATTACGAATTGTTACCCCTAGGCATTTAGCGGAATCTACCGTTCTAAGGACAGTGCCATTAATTGTATATTCAAAGCTAAATGGTTTCACCTTTTTACTTACACGCATGACTTTTTAGCGTTTAACTCCAACTGCCAATCTTTACACCACGCAATTATTTTCATAATATCGTCTTGTAACAAAGCGCAGTCGTCCTGGGTTGTGATTTCAGGATAAATAATAGCATCATCGGCAAATAATCTTTTCATTCCCCTTATTATGTCGCACAAATCATTAATGTATATGAGAAACAACAGAGGCCCTATCACGCTTCCTTGGGGAACCCCGGACTTCACTTCGGCAAGTGATGAACGCTCACCGTCGAGAACTACACACTGTGTTCTGTCCTTCAAAAATTCTGCAACCCAATCACATATTTGTCTAGATATACCGTAACCGCGAAGCTTCCTAAGTAACCTAGTGTGAGGCACAGTGTCGAAAGCTTTTTTGAAGTCTAATAAAACTAAATCAACCTGGGATTGCTCATCTATAATACGGCTCAAGTCGTGAATTAAGAGGGCAAGTTGTGTTTTGCAGCATCGGCCTTTTCTGAATCCATGTTGATTTGGGTTTAAAAGCTCATCTTCATCCAAAAACCGCATGACATTTGAATATGTTCTAAAATCCTGCAAAATATTGAGGTTAACGAGATCGGCCTATAATTTTGAGGATCATTAACATTCCCACTTTTGAACACTGGACTTACGAAGGCGGTCTTCCATTCGGCTGGTATTTTTCCTTGATCCAAGGAGGCGGTATATAATTTCATCAAATACGGTGCAATTTCCTTTGCCTACCTAGAGTAGAATCTTGTAGGAATACCGTCTGGTCCTGGAGCCTTATTGGGATTTACATTCATAAGCAGTTTAGTTATTCCCTCGACATCGAGAACGAGATCATTCATAATTTTGTTGGTTCGATTGTTAACTATCGGAATCTCCTCCGAGTTTTCTGACGTGAAAGCTTTTTTAAATACATTATTCAAAATTTCTGCTTTCTCGACGCTAGTTTCTGATAATTCCCCATTTTCATTAATCAACGACGGCATGACCTTACGAGATCCTCTTATTAATTTGACATATGACCAGAACTTTTTTGGATTAGTAATCAGATCTTCGGATAAATTTCTGGCTTGGAATTCTTTAAACGCATCACGCATTGCCTTACGCACGTCCGCTCGCAAGTGGACTAATTTAGCGGGATCAGATGAGTCCCCCGATTTCTTTACCGTCGCATGTAAACGCCTTTGCTTCCTGAGCAAACGTTTCACTTCCCTATTGAACCACGGGAAGTTCTTACTAACCTTAATAAACTTCTTGGGAACAAATTGATTTAAGCCGGTCCCATGATAGTTGGAACAGTATAGCACACCACCCTTTCCTTTCCAAAGGGGTACTAAGTGAGCCAAGTACAAGGAGCTTCATATTCGTCTATGTAGCCCAGTCAATAAAGGGCCAAAAACAGTGAATGTCGGAACTTTCTCTGGTAAAGCTGAATTTTCTCCCAGAAGTAGATCACTATTAGAGAGACATTTTTTCAAAAGTCCCCGAAAATTCCAATAGAGCTTCCCCCCCTACACCCCTTTAAGTTTAAAATGCAGAGTTTTACGCAATCCCATATAACTTTTTAACCAAAAGTTTATTAAGGTTATATTACTTACAGTTTTATTCCCTGATAAATATTCTACAACTTTTATAATAACATAATTTATGATATGTGCAGCAGTTTTCCCGTAAATTAACGAAATGTTGTAAAAAAACAATATTTTTTTGCCACCTATCTACGTTTTTGCAAAAACCCTATTTTTATTCGTCACCAAATGAAAAATGCTTCGAATGAAAGTTGTAGCTCATATATTCCTGAGTACATCGGTGTATAAACATATACAGTTATGTGTATTACTCCACTAGTAACATAGAAAACAGTAGCTGGGTTTTGTGCGCGTGAGCGCCCGGGAGTCGGCGGGCAGCGTGAGCCGGCCGCGCCCGTTGTGTAAGAGGAAGAATAAAGGTGCTATAATTTCCAGAAATAATTTTTAATGCTTTTAAGAGCGTTCGTTTGATCTAACGTGTCAGGGATAGTTGCTAATATAGCTTTGGATAAATCTTCTTAAATGCATTGACCTCATCATGATGTTTATTTACGCAGAAAGATCCGGTAATTGGGACCTCCATTTAAGTACTACAATTGAAATGGTCCCATACTTTCACGCTGCAGGCCATCTGCCATATGCTAAATGGTGCAACTTATGTTTTGGACGGGGGATTTCTTCTACACAAAGTAGTGTGGCCAAGAAATTGTTCCTATGGCGTCATCTTAGAAACTTACTGTACATATGTTGTAAATAAATATGGATCGAATTCAATTGTAGTATTTGATGGCTATCCAGACGAGCCAACAACGAAAAATGAAGAGCAAAACAGAAGAGCAGCCAAAAGATCTTCACCTGACATAGTATTTGATGAAAACACAATTTGTGTTACTGGAAAAGAGGAGTTTTTAGGAAATACTAGTAACAAGAGAAAACTGGTACTAGCTTTGGCATCTGAATTCAGAAAACGAGGACTACAAGTTGTTACAGCGGAAGATGATGCTGATGTGCACATTGTTATGACAGCAATTCAACAGCAGAGAAATGACTGTAAGGTATTTGTCGTTGGAATCGATACCGACTTAATAGTATTACTTACGGCACTGGCTCCTGAAAGTACTTGTATATACTTCTGTAAAGAGATAGGGGGTGCAGTTCCATTAACAGTGTACTGCAGAATCGCCACTCTCATAGAAAAGTTTGGAGATCAACGTCAGTTACTTCTGTTTTGTCACGCTATGACCGGATGTGATACCACATCCAGCATGTATGGAATGGGCAAATTAAAAGCGATAGAATTGCTCAGATAGAAACCTGATATGCAGAATACAGCGAGGAAGTTTTTGGATGAATCTACAACAAGAGAGGACCTTTTTATTGCTGGTGAGAAATTTGTTTTATGTTTTTATGGGTTAGAGAAATATTCAAATCTGAATGAAGCCCGTTACTACAAGTTCTTGACAGTAACAAAGAAAAGTTCCCTTAGATCAAATTTTCATCTAGCAACATTACCTCCAACGTCTGAGGCATGTCGTGAACATTCGCTGAGAGTATTTTTGCAAGTTCAAAAATGGTTAGGTAATACTCTTGATGCTACAAACTGGGGTTGGAAAATTGAAAACGTGAAAGAAATGAGAGGTACTAAAAGAACACTGAAACCAATTCCTACCTCGAAGCCATTTGCTCCAAACGAACTGCTGTACTTAGTGTCATGTTCTTGTAAGCAAGGATGCGGACAATACTGTGGATGTAGAAAAGTGAACCTGAGTTGCACTGCAATGTGTGAACACTATAGTGGCTTATCTTGCCTAAATTCACGCCTGTATTCAGAAGAAGAAGATGAATTTCCTCATACAGATTAATAAGTAACCTTTATCAAAGAGACATGCTTCTAAACATAAAATTAGTTTTATGAGTTACAATAATCATGACTTGTAAATATTAAATCGGTGTATATAATATCTGTGGTGGGTGGGAGGTCCGTGATGCTGTTTTAAAACACAAGTAATTTAAAACAGCTGCCGGTTTAGCCAGTCCGGCACACGGCGGGTCCATAGGTGGTGGATAATGGAATGGTCTGATACAACAAGGCTAGGTTAAATCCCCCGAACCAAAACTGGCATACAAATGTGTACAATAATTAATTATGAATAAAATTAAAATCTTTAATTCAAATATGTTACAATCAGAAAAACAAATTTTACTTCTCATATCACTCTAATATTATTTTGATTATACACAAATATTTACTAAATTACAAATTAAAGGTCGACACACTATGGGCTAGTACGAGTATAAGTGTTAAAAATAGATGTTATAATTACAGTATTAACTAATTGAATAGGCATATGAGGATAAGGCGCCTTTCGCCTACGCCCTCCGACTCCCGAGCGCTCTCGCGCTCAAAACCTAACTACTGTTTTCTATGTTACTAGTATAGTAATACACATAACTGTATATGTTTATACACCGATGTACTCAGGAATATATATGCTACAACTTTTATTGGAAGCATTTTTTTCATTTGGTGACGAATAAAAATATGGTTTTGCAAAAACGTAGATAGGTGGCAAAAAAATATTGTTTTTTTTACAACATTTCGTTAATTTACGGGAAAACTGCTGCACTTATCATAAATTATGTTATTATAAAAGTTGTAGAATATTTATCAGGGAATAAAACTGTAAGTAATATAACCTTAACAAACGTTTGGTTAAAAAGTTGTATGCGATTAAGTAAAACTCTACATTTTTAAACTTAAAGGGGGGGTAGGGAGGGGAGCTTCATTGGAATTTTCTGGGACTTTTCAGAAAATAATCCTCTCATCAAGGTCTATCACCCTTGAAAAAATCAGCTTTACCAGAAAGAGTTCCGACACAAAACCTTTATTGACTGGGCTAATGACCTTGTTAAAAAGTTCTGCCACGAATTGAGTTGACTGTGATCCAAGCATCTTCCATACCTTTGATAGGATATCATCTGATCCAGCTGCCTTTCCATTTTTCATTTCTTTCGTGGTGGTCTCTACTTCAACAGCCGTGATGGCTGGAGCAGGGTCATATACAGGATCTGCGGATGACGTATGTAGATGAGGAAATTCTTTGTTGCTGATATTTTCGAAGTGTTGTTTCTATTGGCTGAGGAGCCAGGACTGTTAATTTTTTTTAAATCTTCATGGTCATAACATGCCCCATGTCTTGTGTGAACGGTGACGACTCTTCGCTAGCCGCTGGGTTTTTAGCTCGTTGTTCATGTTCCTATAAAGGTCTTCTTTTGCCTTTGCTACTTCCTGTTTAGCCACTCACTTCAGTCTTCTATATTTCTGCTGATCGGAATCAAGTCCTGATTTTATCCAGCTTTTATATGGTAACTTTATGATGAAATCTTGCACCTGATCATTCACACTTTTTTCTTGATGAAATAACATTCAGGTTTCGTTGTACCCATGATATTGATTGCACAGGTTTTAAATGGTGAAGAAATCTATTTTCAAGCTAAAAATCGGGAAAACCCAGGCTCGACCAATCAGAGGTCAAGGTTTGATTTTATGTATTCATAAAGTATCAGAAATATCTCGATTTATAAATAAAAAGCGAAGAAGGTGTTTAAGGAAGAATGCAACCTAGAAAAGACAGGTCATGATGTTCACGAATGAAAAAGAGGGTGAACATTCAAGCAAAAGTGTAATGTAATACTAAAAGAGATTTTGTTCTGGAAGTTTATAGAGTGATTTCAGCAAACCACGAAAACCGAAATCTTGATGGCGCGACCGGGTACCGAGCTCGTATACTTCCAAGTAGCCTCCGTGGTTGGGAAAATAGGAAGAAATGAGCATACAGCGAAAGGTGGAAATTTGCTTCATCAGCCGCCGTAGAAATATCTTTACTTACTTAATACAAACTCGACTCGGCTGAGCCTTAAACGTCAGAAACGTGAAAGCAAATAAAACAATGGAAAACTGGAGACAAATAGCTTGTTGAATGCGTAGAATGTAAATATCTTGGCATATTATTTGAAAGTAAGCACTGTTAGAAAGGAAAGGTGGTGGGGGGAAACATTTAAAGTTACGTTTCCTTTAAGGAGGACAGATAGTGAAAAGAAAACTGGTCAGTTCCTCGTTTGACTATGGTGGGTGGCTCATACTATTGTTACGGAGTAATCTAGTTGTAAATGATAAATAAGTTTCCTGGATAGAATTGTTTGCCCAAATTACCGTTTAAAGAATTTGCAGCTGAACTGGGAATCCTTGGGAGACAGAAAGCGGGAGCGTATGGGACATGCATTGACTATGAGCATGGTGGAACGGAAGAGACGACCAAAGTACAAATACACATACGAAGGTCTTTATGGAAGTTACCATTTGGCCATAAGACGCATGGTAGTTTTCTTTACGCCTCCCATAGTGGCAATGTCATCAAAAAATGAAACTATGTATGCAAGAGAAGAAGTGGGCCTTAGAGGTATGGTGTCGTGAGTGTAGGGCGTGGCTCAGTCCTGTCTGCCCGTAATTTACCTGGCGTGGTCCCCGCCATTGTACAACCCACGCTACATCTCCATCCTTCCTTCCTCTGCTTACAGTTATTGGCAAGATTTTTTCTATCCTCTGCAGAATATAATTTGGTTCCGAATTAGCAAAGTTTTCGTAAAATACAGAAATGAGTTTGAAACCATTTATCCTGGATAGCCGCTGGACTGATGGTTGTTTTTAAGAACATGCTCAGGAATGCTTCAACGCTTGTTTTCCTGTCATCAGTCTCGCAATTCAGTTTACGTAAATGCCCATCACTACTTCGCCAGTTGTGTGCAGTATTGTGTTGCATTTTTTATTCCGAGTAGCGGTTATAATTCCGGATAAGGCTAAACCCTGAATTCTATGCAAAAAGCTTCATTCCTTTTAGCTAATTTCTTATTCTATTATTATTTTAAAATATTTTTATTAACTCGCTTTGGGTTTTGTCTGTCCGGGTAGAATTTAGTAATGGATTTTAAACTAACTTCTCGATGAGCTAGAGACTTGAAATTTTGACCATAGTTCCGAACTGGATCACAATGCATGAAAATGGGAAAAATGGGAAAAGTTGTCCGTAAAATTGGAAAATTCTTAAAAAAAAAATATTTTTTTCTGTGTACCAGTTTGGCTATTTTTTTTAAAAAAAATGTTCTTATAGTCCAAATAAGATATTTAAAGAAAGAAAAATTGGAAAAGTTACCAGGAAAATACGGGAAAAACTGAAAGTACTCTTCTCTGTGGACCAATTTAGTTATTTTTTAAATGTCTTTAATAGTCTGAATAAGGTTTTCAGATAAAGAAAAATGGAAAAGTTGCCCGGAAAATACAAAAATTCTGTAACAACTGAAAGTACATTTTCTGGGGGCCGATTAGGTTAATTTAAAAAAAAAATGTTTTCAGTAGTCTGAATAATGTTTTTAGGGAAAGAAAAATTGGAAATGCTGCCTGAAGATTTCTGGCAGAGCTAAAAGAGCTTTTTTTCTATTGGATTTTTGTTCGAATTCCAGACGATAACTTATGACTCAAACGATGGATATGCATAATTCTTTTTTGTTTTATTCCTTATTTCCCCGGGATGGAAATAAATCAATTAAATGTTTTCTATTAAAATTAACTGGAATTTGTTGCACGTCTCAGTGATTATGTCATCAAAGTATTTAAAATCAATTGGTTGCGCTGACACCGTCACATCCATTCTAGTGCCGAGGGTTGTACAGGGAGTGCCGATCTCTACCTCCGTGAATCCACCGGGACCTTTACTTTTACCTTACAAATCTTCACTCAAATAACCCTAAAAAGCAGAAAATTATAATAAAATAATTTTTTAATGTACCTTGTTTTTATAACAGACTAAAAAGTATAAAATAATTTCCCTAATCCTTATGAAGGATAAAACCACATACAGATTTCTAACTTCTTCTAAATTGTCCTGCAAATTTATGCTTGGAAACTTTTGATAGCTATTAAAATACTTGTAAGATTGGTTACGAAAAACATTGGGCACATGGAACAGATAATTGATGCATTAACAGTTCTACTAACAATTTTATTGTACAGCAAATAATGTGAACTGAGATTCCATGGGCCCAATGTTTTTCGTCACCAATCTTATAAGTATTTTAATAGCTATAAAAAATTTCAAGTATAAATTTTCAGGACAATTAAGGAGTTAGAAATCTGTATGTGGTTCTATCCTTCATAAAGATTAGGGAAATAATTTTATACCTTTTAGTCCGTTATAAAAACATGGTACATTAATAAGTATTTTTCTTTTTATTACTAGCTGCCCCGACAGACTTCTTTCTGTCAAAAGTTATTGTCCTATCATAGACCAATAGAAAAAATAAATAAATAAAACGTATTACAAAGTGATCATTTTATTTATTGATTTAATGTCTCCATAATAAAGAAAGATTACTTACAAAAATAAGTTTTCGGAATGGGATTCATTGCAAGACAGGAGGAGAATGAGGAGGATCATGGGAGTGTACAGGGCATATACTGGCGATGAGGCATGGAAGGTATTGCAATAGGTATGAAAATTAGTGCATGGAAGGGAAAAGATGACAATGACCACAAGCTGGCACACGATTTCAGGCACAAGGGTGTGGGAAGATTCTCGTTTTTATGTAAGAGTGTCAGGGATTGGAATAAGTTACGAAGAGAAATGATGAATAATTTGCCGAAAACGTTGAAAGAATTTAAATATAAAATTTGTAGAGGGCAAATGTAGGTGGCTGCATGATAGGGTGAAGATGGGGGTGTAGGGAAATTGCCACCGGAGCCTGTGCTCCACTGCAATTAAATTAAATTAATTAATTTCTATTTCGTACACTGCAATAATGTGATGATATTTTTATTGTAATGCTTTATGGTACACGGTATTTTTTGTTTGGTTCCTGGCGCGAAAACAAATGAAGCTGACGATTTCCAACGCGGGAGCAGGCAACATATAACTGTCCATGAGAGAAGCATAAGATTAACGCCGCAAACACTCAACGACTGACCCTGGGATTTATTTATGGTCATAGCGAAAGCAAGCCGCACTGGAAATTGCAGTCGTTTAAATTCAAGTGGTACGTCAGTTGGTACTAAGGATTGCAATCCCGCAGTGTTTTCAATCCCGCGGGATCCGCGCGGGATTTGCGCCAATCCCGCGGGATCCCGCGGGATCCGTGCGGGATTGGTACAAACAGTTTTTTAACGCATATATTTAAAACAGTTACTTAAAACGTTAATAAATTAAATAATAATTAAATTAGTAAATAATTTTTAATTTTAAATGATAAAAATTAACAGTTAACAATATTTTGATTGGCAAAATGATATTAAAACTTTTAGCGTGTCTTAAGTGTATTTCGAGGTTTTACATTCTTGTTTTCTAATCTAAACCAATTTTTAAATAAATAATAAAAATGAAAAATATTGAGTCATAGGTCATATTATGTGCCTTACAATACATCACATAAGTTTAAAAATATGGTTTGTTTAGTGGCCAAGTTACCAGAGTTTTTGTTTTAATTCTAAATAAACGTTCCATAACACCGAGAAAAGCATTCCATTCCACAAAGTGAAGTGAATATACTCAGTAAAGTGTAGACTTGGCTCGGAACAAGATCTCATAACTTTTTGTCACTGCATAAGCACGAGATTGGCCTTTTTTTTCGTGATTCATTATAATATCTCCTGATTCCTTGATTGATATTACAGTTGATTCCATGTTATTAAAAGAAACTACTCACCAACACGTAAACTGTCAAATATTTCAGATTTACTTATGTGGCGTAACGACGTTTTTAGAGTGGAAATTATTATTTTTTAGTAAGAAAGGAGACTTTCTCGACAAATGATTGGAGTGAAGTCCTCATAGGTTGTATCTCCCGATTTCATTGCAAACACACGAAATTACACACGTGAGGAAGACGGCGGAGGCAGCCGTTGAAGTATGGTGTTCCTACAACACAATTCGTCGATACACCGGTGAAAATTTCATTATAACTTTTTTTACCTTTAGTCGAAATAATAACAAGGAGAAGAGGGATTAATTGAAAGCCTGAGCGACACATGTAAGCAGGCGGCTTTCGTCAAAGAAACGCATTGAGGCAGCGGCCAAAACAACAACAAGTCAAAGGATATATACAATTTCCTTCTGATAGCTGTTAAATAAATAGGTACGCGATAGTGAAAATTACTATAACATTAGTTTCATATCAACGAATAATCAAATTTTCAGCCGCAAATTAGGAAATTGTCACAATTACTTTATCTGAAAATACAGAAAATGGGAATAATGAAATCGTGAATAAAAAGCTGTAACCGTGTAGTTGAGATAGCGTGTGCGACACTTAAAAAATAATTATATAGTTAGAAAATCGTACTAAATACGCACCATAACTCAAATTACAGAAATGTGTACTGGAAACAAACCTAAGTTTTGATGGATACGTAAAAGTTTATTTATTTACTTACGAATGACGAAGGTTGACAAAAACAAACGCTTGTTCACAAGAGTCAAATGCCAACTGGAAGGGTACAGGGTGCAATACATCCGACAGAGACCGAGTGGGGCAGTGAGTCACGCAGACTGACACGAGTTTCCGCCGGATTTTGCGGATTGCGGATCCGCTTAATTTTGTGCGGGATCCGCCAGACTGTCTAATGATGCGGGATCCCGCTTTGCTGGATTGCAGTCCCTAGTTGGTACCACTGGGATGCGAGGTATCAACACATCTTCTCCCTTATATTTTCCCTATGGAATGGTTGCTTCGATCACATTGTTCAGTAATTTTTTAACTGCTAGCCGTGTGACATTACAAAGACGGTTGATATTTCGCAACATTATGAGCACCGATCCTAATTTTAATTGAAGATTATGAGGCGGCAACTCCAGTGAGTTCAAAAATTCTGGTGGGTAGTTGATGACATCATCTTGGTTAGTTGCGCAATCAACTGATTTGTATGTCCTTAATTCACCGGCAATTTCATTTCGAATTTTGAAATTTATTTCATTTATATCCGTGTTACTGTCTCTGCGTTCAACCAAAAAATTGACAGGAAATGTAATGCAGCCAGCCAAAACGTCTACGGGGATTTTGTCATTACCAATGCCAATGAGTTGTTTTGAAAACATTTCTTCAGCTCGATCATAAAGTACCTTTGTTTTGTTTTAGTTGACTAGCAGTAATATTATTTTCGTTGATTACAAGCAAACCCTTTTTTTCCTAAGAACTTTATTTTGGGCAGCCACAGACTAATATCCATACAGTCTAATCAACTTGAAGGCATACCAGAGATAATCCTAACGCGCCTTTTTTTTGGTGACTGTTTTGTATGGGAAAAGAAAAGTGTTGATTTCACTATTTTCCTCGCAATTTTTACATTTTTTTCTCTCCATAAGAACCTTACTTGTGGATTAACGAAAATATGGAAAACAATTACCCAAATTGGTGGAGCCGTTCTCGAGTTTTGCGTCTAGCAACACATTTGGGGATTCATTTTTATTTATATAGATAGATTTTAAAAGAAAGAAAGTATTATTACTCGCAGCCAATTCAATCATCGTGAATTCTACCTGAACATAATTTAAAATGAATGATACCCATCACCACAAGGCTTATCAGAACTTTGCATTCTTATAACAATAGGGTAAGTGTGACTCGATCGTCAGACGCTAATGCATATCACTTCTCAACTGAAATACCAGTATCGATTTTGTTTTTTAGGTATTCCCAGTATTGCACCCTTCTAACTGATGCATTCTATTTTCATAGTCGAAACTTTCGTGATAGGAGGCATGGGTCTAAATGTAAACACATTGAACAAATAAACACACAACTGGTTTTCGAGAGAAACGAAAATTTAAAAAAACCAAGGAAATGCCACGCACGGAGGAAGTAATGATAACACCTACGTCAGTGATATTATTTTCGCTGATCACACGCAGGCATAGATTAATATCCATAGAGCCTAATCAACTTGAAGGCATGCCAAAGATAACCCTAACGCACCTTTGTTTTGTTTTGATTGAGGGAAAAGAAAAGTGTTGATTTTACTATTTTCCATCCAATTTTTACGTTTTTTTTCTCTCCATAAGAACCTTCCTTGTGCCTTAACGAAAATATAAGAAAAGGAATTAGACGAATTGGTCGAGCCATTCTCGAGTTTTGAGCTTAGCAATACATTTGGCAATTAATTTTTATTATATAGACTAGCTGGTGCACACGACTTCGTTCGTGTTTGTAAAGAACTTGGATTCACAGCCACCGACATCTAACAACCATAGTGCACGAAGGGAGACGCGATGCTATTACCACACACAAATGCCAGTCATCTGCGCTATGTAGTTCAGGCAGCTAAGTATTGTAGCACTGCAGCGTTTGAACAGTAGTGCTGTACATTGTGAATTACACTAAACGCAGACAAAACACAACTCATAGTATTCGAAAAGCAGCGCCTGCCGGAGCCAAAGCGGCTGGCTCGTAGAATTCAAACGCACAGCCAACTGTCTAGGAATTACACTGGATAGCAAACTGCCATACATCGCCCAATAGGACAAAATAATTAATGAGATTAAAAAACGTTTATCGACACTGCTCCTGCTCCGAGGACTCCAGACGGGCTACAATTACAACACTATCATGATACTATATAAAACACGAACACACATCACATATGACCACCCCATCCTACTTCACACTCCCTGGACAAGACAAAAACGAACTCGACAGTCTCGAAAGACGAGCCACAAGGACAGCCTACAGACAGACTCATGTCCCTCAGTAATGACGCAACCTATCGCTTAGGTGGGGTCACTCCACTGTTCGAGCAAGCCTCGGAGCTACATGCTGCGGCCGCCCCCATCCCCTCCATACCACCAGCCGCGAGCAGGCCGTCACTATTAAGCCACTGCTGGGCCAGCACCACTAACTCCCAGGCCACTGTGCCTTTGCACGATGAATATAATATAATAGTACAATATGAACTGTGAGTCCCACTTGCTTTAACTAAGGAGGACGCACGCAGAAATAACTAACCATGACGGACATGACAACTATACTACCTTCCGCTTTCCATCTACCCACAATATTCCACTACCACAAACCCTTCCCAGGCATAGACGCGTTGGGCGGTGTGCCACGGATGCCCTGGTCTCCACTGTAACACTCAATCGTAAACTAAGCAACAGGGACGGAGGGGCAGGAAATGCCCAATAGCGTCCCGTGTCACCAGGGCCCGTGACCTGACGAGTGTAGTGGACGCCCGACCTGTCAAATGCGTCCCAGCTGGCAGCCATCATCGGTCCAAGGTCGACGAAGCTCCAGTTGTTTCTGCTTGAATATGTGTGGAAGTTGGTTTGTATGCTTGTCGGTGTTTCTGCTCAATTGTCTACATAGAGCTGTGGTTTTCTCTTTTTAAGATGGGTAATGTCCTTGTAGCGCACTTTGTTCGCACCAGTTGGCTTTATTTCGTTTACTAAATGTGCGATACTGTCGTTTTATGATCCAAAATTCTTAAAATAGACCATGGTTCTCATATAAGTGAATGGGGATGAACTGGTAGGAATCCTCACACTCCTAATGTTACCAAGGTGGCTTAATACTGTTCAGTATAGCTGTATTGATGCTCACAGGGCGAACAGAAAAGTATGAAGAACCTAGTGGTTTCATTAAACGAAATTTTAAGTTTTTTCTTGTATTACGAACATGCAGTGACAAAACCATACTTGATATTCATTTTTAAAAAAACTAGAGTATTAATGTTAGCAATGTTATCCACTGCAAATTCTCATAACTGTAGGGATAACTATACGTCATTAGCTATGATTTGTGACAAGTTTAGGAATGTTGGAAACTAGCACGTCCTTTTCTGGTTTTGGACAATTAACACAGTACACCAAGTTGAAATTTCGGCAAAAACTACTTGAATAGTAAACTTTTTTTTCTATATCAGAGTCCTTAAACTAAGATGGCTTTTGCGCCTTAGACTCAACTACGCAGAGATGTCGCTCAAACCGTGGGTGCAGAAAATGTAATCCTCACAACTCGTGAAATGATAGAATGTTGCTATTCTTGGTTCGGAAATTCTTTCAAATCCTTTGAGTGTTGCTGAGGAGTCTGTGTATTCACGCGAGTGTGAGAGACTCGGTGTTAAGTGATTGTCTGTTTGCTAATGTCTGCAAGAGCTTAAAATTTGTGTCTCTTTGTGCGACTGTATCAATGAATTTTGAAGTACGAGTATAATGGTGGATAACTTTGAGAGCGTGATGTGTGATGTGTGTGGGTGAGTGATTTATTGCCTATATGAATTGATAGTTGAATAGTTGAATTAGTGTCTGTAAAAGCTGACATATGTTGATAGATGTCTGTATGTAGTGTTTCTGTGCATCGGATAAAGTGTCTGTCTGTGTGTGTGTGTGTGTGTTTGTGTGTGTGTGTGTGTGTTTGTGTGTGTGTGTGTGTGTGTGTGTTTGTGTGTGTGTGTGTGTGTGTGTGTATGTGATGACGAGGTTTCTTTGTGTAGGTGTTTGCTGCTGTCGAAATACATGTACATGAGTGAGAATATACGCCAGAGTTCTTGCCTGTGTGGTGATGTTCAACTGAATGTTAGTGGCTGTATCTGAATCTGTGTGTGCGAGAGAGTTGGTTGGTGAATTAGTGTAAGTGTTTTTGTGATGTCTGAATGTGTATATTTCCGTTTATGTTAGTAGCTGTGTGAATGTGTGTGAGGTTTTTTTAGGTGAGTGTGTGTTTATGTATGCCGGTGTACGTCTGTGTGCGGTGTGTGTTGGCAAGTTTTGGTGGATGTCTGAATGGGCGTGGCTTGGTTTTTGTGTTAACCAGTGGATGTATGTTGCTGGGTGTCTTTGTGTAGTTATGTGTTAATGCGGTTTGTTGGATATTAGTTGGTGACTGCGTATTGTTTCTTGACGTGTGCTGGCAGATATCTGTCCTTGTGTGAGCTGGTTGCTGAAGGCCTGTTATTGATAAGTCTTTGTCTGTATTGCGATTGCTTACTTCAAAATGTGTGTGGCGACAGTGTAAGTTCTCTAGGGTCTAAACGTAAATTTTCTATTATGGACAACAGTCTAATATAATTTATAAATTCGATGATTTTTATTTCTGTAGCGGTTACAGAAAACATTTTCGGCAACTGTCTAAGATGTCTAATTGTTTCAATCATGAGATTATTATAAACAGTCTGATTCTTTGAATTTTTGCATTACTGTTTTTTAAACATTTATGAGAGGTGTTTTCCATGACGTCGGAGGTTGTAACAATTTCGTGGATTTTAAAGTGTAAATATGGTACCTAGTATCGAGCGAATAGATAGATATTTGTGGGGTATAACCAGGCACCATCTTCCGCGCTGAACTGTGTTGCACTGCTCTGCACTGAGCTGCACTACGCTGTCTGCACTGCTCTGCTCTGCACTGCGCTGCACTGCGCTGCACTGCACTGCACTGCTCTGCACTGCGCTGCACTGCGCTGCACTACTCTGCACTGCTCTGCACTGCTCTGCACTGCGCTGCACTGCTCTGCACTGCGCTGCACTGCGCTGCACTGCGCTGCACTGCACTGCACTGCACTGCGCTGCACTGCACTGCACTGCACTGCACTGCTCTGCACTGCGCTGCACTGCACTGCACTGCACTGCACTGCACTGCGCTGCACTGCACTGCACTGCTCTGCACTGCTCTGCTCTGCACTGCGCTGCACTGCACAGCACTGCTCTGCACTGCTCTGCACTGCGCTGCACTGCACTGCACTGCACTGCGCTGCACTGCACTGCACTGCACTGCACTGCACTGCTCTGCACTGCGCTGCACTGCACTGCACTGCACTGCACTGCGCTGCACTGCACTGCACTGCTCTGCACTGCTCTGCACTGCACTGCACTGCACTGCACTTCACCGAGCGTGGTGGTGTAACGGATAGCGTTCTGGCCTCGCATTCGGGAGGACGGCGGTTCGAATCCCCGTCCGGGCATCCAGATTTGGGTTTTCCATGGTTTCCCCAAATCACTCCAGGTGAATGCCGGGATGCTTCCTTCAAAAGGCCATGGCCGAATTCCTTCCCATTCCTTGCCCCCATCCTTTCCCGTCTCTAAAGACCACGTTGTTAAAAAGGGACGTTAAACTGTTAAAAAAAATGCACTGCACTGCACTGCACTGCTCTACACTTCGCTGTACTGCACTGCACCGCGCTGAACTGTGTTGCACTGCTCTGCACTGCGCTGCACTGCTCTGCACTGCGCTGCATTGCTCTGCACTGCGCTGCACTGCTCTGCTCTAAGCTTCACTGCTCTGCACTTCGCTTCACTGCACTGCACTGCACCGCGCTGAAGTGTGTTGCCCTGCTCTGCACTGCGCTGCACTGCTCTGCACTGCGCTGCACTGCTCTGCACTACGCTGCACTGCTCTGCACTTCGCTGCACTGCACTGCAACGCGCTGAACTGTGTTGCACTGCTCTGCAATGCGCTGCACTGCTCTGCACTGCGCTGCACTGCTCTGCACTGCGGTGCACTGCACTCCACCCCGCTGCACCGCACTGAACCGTTCTGAACATCGCTGCATTACGCCGCACTTCGCTCACAGCGTACCATATTGTGAGCCGTAATTCCACACTCATCTGCTTTATCCTTTACCAATTTCAATTTATACTATTTCACTGCGTTTGATAAAATACTCAATTCTGCATTTTATAATACTGTCCAGTCTCCCAACCCCTTCACTAAAAAATACTCCACTCCCATATTCCTAAAATCAATTTCCAGCTTGCAGTCAACATTCCTCAATATCGTGATAAAATTCTGTACTCACATTTTAGTTATCATTAAGGATTGCAATCCCGCACTGTTTTCAATCTCGCGGGATCCGCGCGGGATTTGCGCCAATCCCGCAGGATCCCGCGGGATGCGTGCGGGATTGGTACAAACAATTTTTTAACGCATATATTTAATACATAATTACTTAAAACGTTAATAAATTAAATAATAATTAAATTAATAAATAATTTTTAATGTTAAATGATAATAATTAACAATTAACAATATTTTGATTGGCAAAATGGGATTAAAACTTTTTAGCGTGTATTTCGAGGTTTTACATTTTTGTTTTTTAATCTAATCCAATTTTTAAATAAATAATAAAAATGTAAAATATTGAGTCTTAGGTCATATTATGTGCCTTACAATACATAATATTTAAAAATATGGTTTGCTTAATGGCCAAGTTACCTGAGATTTTTTTTTTTTAAATTTTACATAAACGTTCCATAACATCAAGAAAAGTATTCCATTTTACAAAGTGAAGTGAATATACTCTGTAAAGTGTAGACTTGGCACAGAACAAGATCTTATAACTTTTTCTCACTGCACAAGCTCGAGACTTGGCCTTTTTTTGCGTGATTCATTATTATATCTCCTGATTCCTTGTTTCATATTATAGTTGATTCAATGTTATTAAAAGAAACTACTCACCAGCACGTAAACTATCAAGTATTTCAGATTTACTTATGTGGCGAAACAACGTTTTTAGAGTGGAAATTATTATTTTTTAGTAAGAAAGGAGACTTTCATGGCGAATTATTGCAGTGTAGTCCTCATAGGTTGTATCTCCGGATTTCACTGCAAACACACGAAATTATACACGTGAGGAAGATGGCGGAGGCAGCCGCCGAAGTATGGTGTTCCTACAACACAATTTGTCGATACACCCGTGAAAATTTCATTGTAACTTTTTTTACCTTTAGTCGAAATAATAACAAGGAGAAGAGGGATTAATCGAATGCCTGAGTGGCATACACAGGGCGTTCGCCGGAAAACGCTACCCTCCCAGTCTGTTGCCGTCGGCAACTTGCTCGGACAGTAGAGCCAGCAGCTCCCGCCACACGGCACCGTGAATCACCGCACTGTTTAACACCTCCGCTGCCCCAACAGTGCAGTGACGCAGTATAATGGGACCCTTACATTGTTAAGAACGGTTTCTTTGCATTGTAGCTAGTTTGTGACTTCAGTCTCTTATTAATCAGTGTTGTGAATAAACGTTTCTTTGCGGTTTGGCTGGTTTGGGGCTTCATACTCTTATTAATCTGTACCGTGTTTGAGTGTGAGTAAAATTATGGTACGTTACAGTTTGCAACAAAGAATATTTCTCTACGATACATATGTGAAGAAGAAGTCGTTTAAAAAGTGTCGCAGTAAATTTCGTCGCGAATTTCCTGGCGTTTTACTGCCAGCTAAATCAACAATTCTGCGTCTGGTTAAAAAAGTAAGAGAAACGGGTTCATTTTTCAACAAAAAGAGACTGTCGGTCAACCGTATTCTCACAGAGGAGAAAATTGAAGATATCGCTTTTCGACTAGAACAGTCACCCAAAAAATCATTAAGTCAGTTAGGGCAGCGTGCATCTCGAAATATGTTCAGAAGATGTGAAATGTGCATTACACAAGAGGGTCAACACTTCCAGCATCTTTTATAAGGTAAGCTAATGAATTACGTCACATTTAAATGCTTAGCACATACAAGTTTATGAAGCGTAATTATTATGAAATAGTCCGCGGCCGACGGTCGAACAATGCCGGAAGTTGACCGCTCGCTCGCCGGGAGCAGTTTCTTCCTTGTAGCGCTAACAGCGCGTTGCGTTTCCCGGCGAACGCCCTGTATAAGCAGGTGGCTTTCGTCAAAGAAACGCGTTGAGGCAGCGGCCAAAACAACAATAAGTCAAAGGATATACAATTTCCTTTTGATGGCTGTTAAATAAATAGGTAAGCGCTCGTTAAAATTACGATAACATTAGTTTCATATCAACGAATAATCAAATTTTCAGCAGCAAATTAGTAAATTGTCACAATTTCTCTATCTGAAAATACAGGAAATGTAAATAAAAAGCTGTAACCGTGTAGTTCAGATAACGTGTGCGGCACTTAAAAAATAATTATATAGTTATAAAATCGTTCTAAATACGCACCATAACTCAAATTACAGAAATGTGTACTCCAAACAAACGTAAGTTTTGATGAACACGTAAAAGTGTATTTATTTACTTAAGAATGGCGAAGGTTGACAAAAACAAACGCTTGTTCACATGAGTCAAATGCCAACTGGAAGGGTACAGGCAAACAGTGCAAAATATCCGACAGAGACCGAGTGGGACAGCGAGTTACGCAGACTGACACGCTTTTCCGCCGGATTTTGCGGATTGCGGAACCGCTCCATTTTGTGCGGGATCCGCCAGACTGTCTAATGATGCGGGATGCCGCTTTGCTGGATTGCAATCGCTATTTATCATCTACATAAGATGGAAGGTGCACACAGAATAGAAGTTTAGAATAGTATTTTGAGCTGCAATGCACTGCACTGCGCTGCCTTCCGTTGCCTGGGTTTCACTGCGCTGCACTGCGTTGCATAGTGGAGATATAATTCGGCTCTCTTCTGCTTTACCATATTTCGAATTTTCGGTTAAATACTTTCAGTGTTTTTGCTAAAATACTCAATACTTCCCTTGATAATATAGTACAGTCTCTCTACCCCTACCCCCCCCCCCCCACACACACACAAAAAATCCACTTTCATTTATCTTAAATCATATTCAAGCTTGCAGTCAACATAGGTCAGATCATATTACCTCAATATCGTGATAAAATTCTGTATCCAAATTTTAGGTATCAGGTACATAAGTTGGAGGGAGTGTACAAAAGCGCAGGTTGATGTGAACTGTAATGCAATGCACTGCGCTGAACCGCATTGCACCGCACTGCACAGTGTTGCACTGTTTTGCACTGTGTTGCACTGCGCTGCCTTGCGTGTCATATTGTGAGCTATACTTCCTCACTCATATGCTTTTCCCTTTTTCTTTCAGATTTACTACATCCCTTGATAATAAGGTCCAGAGTTTCAACTGCTAACGAAGGGGGAAAAAAATCCACTCCCATATATCGTAAATCAAGTTCCAGCTTGCTGTCAACATTGTTCATACCATTGCCTAATTATCGTGATGTAATTATGTAAACAAATTTTAATTATCTGGTACTTAAGATGGAGGGTGCGCTGCACTGTGATGCATTACGCTGCACCACGCTGCACCGCGGTGAACTGCGTTGCATTGCGTTGCATGTTGTGAGCTATAATTACACACTCATCTGCTTTACCCTTTCCGAACTTTAATTGTAATTTCTTCCAGTGTTTTTGGGAAAATATTCAGTCCTTCCATTGATAATATACTTCGGTCTCCCAATTCTACACTCGTCTGCTTTATCCTCTACGAATTTTAATTTTAAATTCTTCCAGTGTTTTTAGTATAATTTACAGTCCTTCCCTTTATAATACAGTTTTGTATCCCAATCCCTTCCCTAGAAAACAATTCCACACCCTTAAATCAAGTTCCAGCTTGCAGTCAACATTGGTCAGACAATTGCCTCAATATCGTGATTTAATTCTGTATCCACATTCTAGTTATCAGGTACCTAAGTTGGAGGGTGTACATAAGAATAGCTGGAATTGTATGTTGAACTGCAGCACACTGCACTGCTCTGCACTGTGTTGCACTGCGTTGCGCTACGCTGCACTGCTTTGCATATTGTTAGCAACATATCTACACTCATCTGTATTACCCTTCACGAATTTTATTATAAAATTATTTCAGTGTTTTTCTTAAAATATTCAATACATCCCTTGATGATACTGGATGTTAGATATTGTTTTTAAGCACTGTAATCTTGATACCTGTTGCGTTTTTGGACTACGGTTGAATAGCGGCTTAGTATGTTCCTTTATATTGTGGTGTTGTGCTCCAGAAGTCTTGAAGATTTAGTCTGAATTTTTGCTTCACCCGCAGAAGAAAGTGGGTTTAAGGCAACGGTAAGACAAGGAACATACATTTCTTGACTCCGCGTTTAGCCAGCGATTCTACTACTTCGTTGTAAGTGAGACCGGAATATCCTTTTAACCGCATAAATCTACACTTATGTTGACACTGTCATTTCGATGGTCTCCGTTATGTTTCTATTGCTGCTGAGATTCCATTGTTGATTCTGGAGCCATTGCAGAGCTCTTCTGGAATTGATTAGGATGAGTGTTTTCTTGAAATTTCGGCCAATTCCATAACGGGTCGCTTCCTTAATTGCTAGAGCATCAGTGGGGTAAATTAAAACCTCGACTGGTAGAGAGAAGAATGCTCCATAGTTGGTAGTCGGGAAATAATAAGCGAATCCTTCACTGTGATCTGTCTTGGAATAACCTGTGTAGATATGGGTGAAGTCCTACCAAAATGATGATAGAAGTTTTGTGCAGTTTCAAATGGAAGATATGGTGGCTACATTGACTAGCCGAAGCAGCTGTGCAGAAATATATTAGCAAACAATTCAGGGTTACTTTCAAAAATGCTCTGCGCTTTGCATTTTCTGTATATAAAGATCATGGAACATGTACTGATACTCATCCTCACTGAATTCATGCAGACACCATAGCAATGTGTGAGAGAATTGCCAATGAAATCATGCAAATCGTGAATGTTTACACTTTCCTGAACGATGAAGAATTAATTTTAAGTGATGAATCGTATCTCTAGGAAGAATGTGAGAATTTCCCATTTACAGAAGAATCTTAGGTCAATGCGCCTTAGGACCCTCCTCGGTGCGCATTGCACTAGATTACAAAGCTAAAGAGGTTGTTTTCGCTGCAATTCATCCAAATTTTTCATTGAAATTTCTTTAATGCAGTGGTTTTTTACGTTTGAAGAATTATTTGATACTATAGAAGGAAAACGTCATGGCAGGAGGAACTAGAGAAGACAGACAAACCATGCTTCATAGATTCAGAGACTTCCCAGAAATTCATGGCTGCTCGAAGTTGCAACGACCACGTAACGTCGAGAACAGTAGTGTGCTAAGTCGAACGCCCTTCCACTTCCCTTTGTCTTATAACTTCAGATTTCTTGCTAGTGATACATGCGTGAAGAATTTAAAAAGAAAGTAAGGTTGCAAGACTAGAGGATATAGCAGAACGATTCAGAACACATGCGATGTTGACTATAACTAATTTAGAATCAAAATTCGTTATTAATACTGATCAAAATTGGATGTGCCTATTAGTGATGTGCCGGATATCCGTATCCGTATCCGCGGATGTCCGAGGGGGAAAAAAAATCTGTATCCGTATCCGTTACTTTTTTTAGCGGATCTTTAACGGATCTTTTGTAAATAATTTCATCAAGCACGTATATAAACTTTTAAAGATAGGTAACAATGAAATACTATTGACTTCAATTCCAATTACTTTGTATTTGTTAAAATCTCATATCTGGCACATTTATATTGCAAAAATGAATTATTTAAACATTTATTTTACTAGGTTACCAAAGGTAACTGGTAACTTGCGACTGTAGTAAGTTTTAAGGTATTATTTTAACCAACTTCATGGTGAGATCAGACCTCTAATCTTTTGTGATTGGCTAGCTGAAATTGTTATTTAGGTACTGTTAAAGTGTTTGCATTAGATAAAACAATCACTTTTACAGAAACTTAAAAAAATAAATTTTATGTTTAAAATTAAGTTTGGTAAATTGTACTTCAAAAAGAGTAACTTGGCAGCTTTGTCACCCAAAAGTCTATTGCGATGAGGATCATAAATAATTCCTGTTGCACTGAAAAACTGCTCACTTGTAACTCTTGTTGCAGGTGATGATAAATATGTGCGAGCCATGTGTCATAGACTTCCAAATATTTTACTGTTATTCCTAACAGCTTTTTTAAGAACCAGGTGCAGCTGATGTTCTGTACACTCAATATTATCTACGTCAGATAAAGTGCAGGCACGCTTCATGTTGGATCCCCCATTTCTTACCATAAACTGCACATTCTGTTTGGGATTCCCTACTCTTCAAACAAACTTTGAAATATTGCTGAAATTTCCACTTTTAAAGCGATATTTTTTCCTATAAAATATTTTGTTAAGGATAACAATGAAACACCTGACCAAAAAATCCTACCAGGTATATGATGTGAAGGAAACTTTCTCAAAATCCTTCAACACGTTCTTTATTTTCGGTCGTAAAGTTCGCTGCAAATAAATTACGTAAAATATTTCCTGCCTTTTAGAACATAATTTGCAACAACATGATCCATCAATCGTCGGAACCCAAAATCTTCTACGTGTTGAAATGATAATCCAGATAAAGCTATCATTTCTGCAATTAAATAGTTAATTTTTATTTCGCAATGTTCCACATTTTCACTTTTTCTATGTATTTGTTAAAAAGGTTTTCTATTTACCGTTTATAAAGACGTTCCCTGCTGAATGTTTTCACCGGCTATCTTCTTAGCGGACTTTTAAGAATAACTAATATTTTTGTGGGTGTTTCGTCTGAAGGTGATTTTTTAACGAAGTTGTACCTTTATGTCAATACATTCATTCACAAAATTTGTTTTTAGCAGATTCGTCATTTACTATCGTAAAATATTTCCGTATTACACTACTATTCTTTTTTTGTAGAAATTGTTTTATTTTAATTTAACTTACAAGTTCCCAAAAAACACAAGCATATATAATCTACTCTATCCTATGCAATCTTAAAATATAAATATAAACACACACAGTGCAAGGTCAAAACACGTAGCGTATGCTGGATGTTCGTTGATAATAGATCGTAGCTGACGACTTTTTCACTGGGTTCCTAGTTGAGGAAGTTGAGAAAGTTGAGATCCGTATCCGTATCCTTATTCGCGGAACTAGACACTAATGATCCGTATCTGTATCCGTATCCGCGGATATACATTTTTGACGATCCGGCACATCACTAGTGCCTATGGACGTATTTATAACCGCTCTTTGCAGTTCAAAGGCTCGTAGACTGTATTCGCGCGAAAACAGAACTTAGCACAATGAGCCATTCTTACACGGCGCAGTATGGTTTGACGCAGTCTGGAGAATAGCTACCACATATATTCCTTTGTATTCAGGAACCAGGCAACCAATTTTTTCCAAGGATACGTAAAGAAGTTCTGCCGACCTGTTAAAAATCGGTAAAGCTGACAAAAGAATTGTACAACTTTTTTTTGGTTGTTCGTTAAACCATAAGTCGGAAACTTAGAATTTTTGTATTGATTGATTTGTGGAATGGCAACGTTTATATGACGGTTAATGATCAAGTCTTCGAAAATGTAAACGTTACTTGCACAGTAAAAATGTAGGCATTTATGTCAGCCATATAATGTGTATTTCTATAGGCAGATAAAAATACAGATAAAGAAGGCTTCAAAACGCTCCTGAACTTTTACAAGAATTTTAAATTTCTCGTGAAGATGCTTTTAAGATAAATTCAATTATTGACTACATTTTGCGAGCGCCTATATTTTATGACATGATAATATATGCCTGTTATGATTCCAAATTAACGAAGGAAAGACCGGAATTTATAAATGTTAGCGAAATTTTCTTTCCTACTTCCATAATAAATGCAGTATGTGGCGGTGAAAGGATATCTTCTATAAAATATTTACGTAATTTGTGTTTCAAATGTTTTTATGATTTATATCATCCAAATATTTGCGTATATTTCAAAGGAAAATGCCGACTTAGGGACCTGTCCCAACCGTAAACATCTTGCGTGCCTTAATCACCGCCGGAATACAGAGCGTGTGGTCTAACAGAAATATTGTTCTCCACATTCACACGTAATGAAATATATGCCGGGATGCCTAAGGCCCAACCCATCCTTGACTTTGCCTAGTGGGTCCCTTACCTTCTTAGGTGGCCTGAAAAAAATTTTAATCCCGACTTTGTTTAACATTCTGGCGATTTTAGCTTAAATTGCCCCGGCGTATGGTATAAACGCATATTGGTCTGCTTGCTGCTTCTCCGTCGTCTTCTACTTCTTGCGAAAAGCTCTGTTGATTTCTGCCTCACTGTATCCGTTCATTCGGGAAGTGCGTCGTAAACGGCCCAGTTTTGCCGGAAGACTGTTCACGTAGCAGATCGCTTTGGCACGGCGTACCAAGATCGACAATACAACATTGCGATGAGCGGGATGGTGGTAGCTCTGCGCCCCCAGATGTAAGTCAGTTTGAGTAGGCTTCCTGTAAAGACGATGCTCCAGAGTGCCATCTGGATTCCTCGTAATTAAAATATCCAGGAAAGGCAGACAACAGTCCCGTTCCACCTCCATCGTAAATCTGATATTATCATTAATTCCATTAAGTGTTCAAGGAATTCGTCCAGTTTCTCTCTTCCGTGTGGCCTTATCACAAACGTATCATCCACGTATCTCTAAAAAGAAGTTGATCGAAGTTGTGCACTTTCAAGAGCGATGTCCTCAAAATATTCCATAAACTTCTTGGCGACCACTGGGGAGAGAGGTGAACCCATGGCCTCCCCGTCACGTTGTTCAAAATAACTCCCTTCAAATAAGAAGTACGTTGAAGTGAGAGTATGGCGGAAAAGTTCTACCATGGGTGGTTCGAAATGCTGCCCGAGGAGTTTCGAAGTATCAGCCAGAGGAACCCTTGTGAAAAAGGACACTACATCAAAACTGACCATGATGTCATTAGGTACTAGTCTCAACTCTTTTATTGAACCAAAAAGCCATTTGAATTCCGCACATGGTAAGCACATTTACCCACTATTGAACTCAGCATTCTGGAAAACACTTGGCCAAAGAATATGTAGGTGAGCCTATGGTACTCACTATAGGTCGTAATGGAACTCGCTCTTTATGTTCTTTAGGTAAACCATATATCCTTGGAGGGATCGGAGCTATGGGATGACGTCTTCTAATTGTTTCCGGCGGAAGACCTGAAGTTTTCAAACGTAAAATAGTCCTCCTCACTATTGACGACGTTGGATCGCAAGTCAGTCTAACATAAGCTTCATCTTCCAAAATGGTGTATATTTTCCGCCTGTTGCCATGAGCTTGGTGGAGTTTCCTTTATCTGCCGGCAAAATGATGATGTCTTAATTCCGCCATAACTCCCTAAGTTCTCTCCACTCGGCCGCCAGAATGTTAAACAAAGTCGGGATTAAACATTTTTTCCGGCCACCTAAGAAGGTAAGGGACATACTATGCAACGACAAGGATGGGTCCCGGCATATATTCGACTCCGTGTGAATGTGGACAACGATATATCGGGCAGAGCACACGATCTGTATTCCAGCGGTGTTTAGAGCACGCAAGATGTTTACGCTTGGGGAAGTCCAAGAAGCCTTTCATAGTATCCAGGAAAGGCATACCTTCCATTTCGAGACGACAAAAATACCATCTTTTCCCATGTGTTTTGGGATAGTGTGATTAAGGAGACTGTGGAGATACGGCTAGCTGATGGAATTGTAAATAGGGATTCGGGATACCGCCTCAGCAATGCAATGGCCACCGGAATGCAGGACTAGACAATTTAATATGAACGCACGAACTTCCATTCGAAACTCCCAAGGAGGAAAGGAACTGCAGGGCATACCCTCATTATATGGTAGAGAGTAGTGTTCTCATAAGGTTCCTGGGCCATATCCCGTTAAGTGACGTCACAGGGGAGGGGGTGGGGGGTGAAGACCACGGCGAGAATTGCGTGTTTAGTTCACAAACCAGCCGCGAGATGGCAGCACCGTACAGTGCTAACCTCAGTCTGTGTGATACCGCTGTACAGTAATTATGTCCCGCTATTTCCGGGCGTACTGTAACTCGGCGTGGATGACGCGTCGGTGAAAGTAGCACGGTCGCTTGGCGAGCAACGGTTTCCGTTATGCACTATTCCTGGTGTGTGTATGGACTCGGGTACTTTTCACAACACAATTTTCCGTTCGTGACAGAGTATAAATTCTGTGCCAAACTTCTTCTCATCCTCATTGCTCATCAGTATCTTATAGAGTGAACATCATGGACCACACATCAGGTTTTTCTCCAGTACTGACTGCTGAAGACATTGAACAGTATTTGGCAAATGGTGAGTTAATTTTCTGTTATTAATTATAATTATAATTATTATTCTAAATAAGTAAGTTTCATTTTAATTTTATTTTACAGGTCTTCCCGACATCTCGCAACTAATCAATGATGAATTTCTGACTGGTAAGGTTTATTATATTTTAGTTTTTGTTGCTGATAAATTTACTCGTTTTGATATTACTAATTATTACTTTTATTCTATTGTAGACTCACGGCGGTAACTATGGGCAACCTAGAGGAGCGATACATTCTTGCAGGCGGTAAGTGATTAACATTGTTTCAGATTAATTATTTTTCATGTGAATACTAACACATATGTGACTGACATTATTTATTTTGTTGCAGATGCCTCTGATGAAATTAATGCTGTTGGCCTTACCAGTAAGTAGCTAATACTTTAAATAATTTTTTATGTGAATGCTTAAAGCGTATGATTGACATTATTTATTTTCTTGTAGATGTGAGTGAATGTGCTTTTCCTGAGATCTCCACTGAGGAAATTATGGATTGTTTTACTATTGGCAAGTGTTCAATACTTTAAATAATTTTTCGTGTGGATACTTGGTGCATATGTGACTGACATTATTTATTTTGTTGCAGATATGAATGAATGTGCTTTGCCTGTGATTACCACTCAGGAATTGATGGAATGTTTTACTACTGGTAAGTGTTTAATACTTTAAATTATTTTTCGTGTGAATACTTAACGCATATGTGACTGACATTATTTATTATGTTGCAGATGATGTTAATGCTGTTGACTTTACACACAAACGAATGACAACCCATGATGATGAAGGTCCATCAAAAAGGATTAAAATGTCAGGTAATGTATTCATTTTATTTACTGCTTTGTTTTTCCATACTTGTAACTATGAATCTAACTTTTTGTGTCTATTTGCAGATGTTTATATGTCACCGCCAGACATGGAAGAACTGTGCGGTATTCCAAAAGTGGACATAAACCAACCCAGCACCAGTGCGAGGGGTAATCCAGGAGTGGACATATCCCACCCCAGCACCAGTGCGTGTTAAGATCCAGTCAATGAGGATCTACTAGCCACTCTGTCGCCAGTGGAAGCGCTCTGGGTGGCAGACGAACCATCGTCCCAGTGGCTGCCCAACACACAAGCACCCGTTAACGAGGGTGGGGGAAAAAGGTAAGCCAGATGCTTCGTGCTTGAAGCCAACTATCAGGGCACGTGCTTTTCGGGAATAGGTTTCTCCATGTATCAATTATAAATTCAGAAAATTTTAAAGATCCATAAATTATATTGGAGCATGTTATGGAATTTTTAAAGACCAAATTTCCGCGATTATTAACAATCCTTCATCACCGGCTATAAAATGTCAGGTGTGGTTGGATTGCCTTTTCCAAATTCAGAAGAACAATGTCACTAACATCAGCCGTATTTGTTTTATGCCAAAGATGCGAGAACTTACATTAAGCACTCACCTGGAAGAATGGTATGATGTCTATGTGCGTCAAGTTGCTTGAAGACATAAAGTGAATTACAGGATCGGGATAGTGGTAAAACCCTCCATCAAATTAATGCCATCGATATCCATGTAGCTAAACTCGAACCGCTAAGTCGGGACTCTTCATTTATAGCTCTGCCATCCGATATCCAAGCAAAGAAAGCAGTTCTCAATGTTAAAACACTGATGACCGTTGTTTTCTTTGGACGAACCTGGCATTTCACGAACAGGTGGAAGATAACGCGTATAGAGTCAATCATTATATTATTGCACGATCCAAGTACGACTTAGATTTTGCAGGCATAGAATTCCCAGTAAAATTTTCAGACATTTCTAAATCCTGAATATTCGATCAATGTCTACGGCTTGGAACCAGAAAATGGAAAACATAGAGTTGTAGGTCCCTTCCATTATGCTGCAGTCAAAACGCGATTTCCATATCAACATGTTGTTGATTACAGAGGGTGACGCTAAGTTTCACTACTGAGTTAGTCAAGTCATCTATAACTAAATGTAAAAACGCAATTTTCATTTGTGATAGATGTCTGAAGCATTTCAGTCGCAAAGCTCTCTTGGAACGCCATGAGATTGATTGCGCAAGGGTTGGCGCTGTAAGAGTGGACCTACCCGGCGCCGAAGACAAAACCTTAAAATCTAAGGATTTGTGTACCAACAGCGTGCACCATTCGTCGTTAACGCGGATTTTGAATGTTGTTGAAACCCATTCATACTTGCAGATCCGACCCTAATGCCTCTTACTCCACAGGAGTCCAGGAACACATCCCTTTTTCCGCGGCATACCAGCTCGTTTGCGCATACGAGCCTCAGCTGAACAGATTCGACTCATTCTTGGGGGAAAACCCTGAGACGTGGCTAGTGGAACAACTCGTGAAACTGGCCCATGACGTTGATGGAATTTACAAGGCGGTCATACCTCTTGTAATGTCAGCTAATGAGGAAGCACGATTTCTAAGTGCTACGGTATGCCACATCTGTGGTGATGGCTTTGCACCGGAGGTCATTAAGGTTCGCGATCATTGTCCACATCACAGGTGCATTCAGAGGGACTGCACACAATACCTGTAATTTACAGTACAAAAATAAAAGGTGCATACCCATCGGTTTCCATAATTTGTTCTGGGTATGATGCGCACTTTATTATTAAGGCTTTAGCAACACTTCGATTATGATGGGATGGATGTCTACCAATCAACACTGAACGTTACATTTCGTTTTCGAAAACGATTAACGGTACATCAATTAAATTGCGGTTCCTGGAATCGTACCGTTTCATGCAGTCCTCGTTAGATAAACTGGTTGGAACCCTTGAAGACCGTTTCATGGGCATTACCAGTGCGTATTTTATGGACCCTGAGAAGTTCCAACTAAGCCAAAAAGGAGGTCTTCCCATACGAATATATGGATTCGATGGACAAGCTCAAAAGAGGCAACGCTCCCTCCAAAGTCTAAATTTTATAGTTCGTTGTCGGAGTCAGACATTTCTGATGACGATTACGAGCACGCGACACAAGTGTGGCGGATTTTCCAGATCAAAAACTTGGAAGAATATGCAAGTCTGTACATGGGGACAGATGTACGGCTACTTGTAGGATCTGTTTCGAAAAATTTAGGAGCTGTATGTTTAGAGATGTACACCCTGGACCCCACCCACTATTACACAGCTCCAGGCCTTTCGTGGCAGGCTATGTTAAAGAGAACGCGTGCCGAGCTGGATCTTCTGACAGATGATCGACAGTGCTTCTCTTTTTCGAGCGTGGAATTCGTGGTGGTATTTGTCAGTGCGTCCATAGGTATGCCAAGCAAATAACCGGTACATGGCGGAGTACAACCACAACTCACCTGAAAATTTCATCATGTATTTTGATGTAAACAATTTGTACGGCTGGGCCATGTCAGAGGTATCTACCCTCTGAGGGTTTCGAATGGTTATCGGCCGAGCACGATTGCATGCATAGACATCATGAGCGTAGCAGCCGACTCACCTAGGGGTTTCGTTTTAGAGGTAGGCTTGACGATTCCCCAGGATATACACGACTTTCTAGCAGACCTACCGCCATGTCCAGACCACAAAGCTGCCCCTGGATCTACTTACCCCAAGCTGATGACTACGTTGGAGGATAAGGTTCGGTATGTTCTCCATTACCGAGTCCTCCAACAATGTGTAGGCTTGGGGATGAAGTTGGGCACGGTTCATCGGGTAATATCTTTCAACCAGTCACCGTGGTTGAAAGAAATATCTCTCAACACGCGTTCTCGTCAGTCGGCAACATCAGAATTTGAGAGAGACTTTTTCAAATTAATGAATAATTCAATTTTCGGCAAAACAATGGAGAACCTTAGAAAACACCGCGACGTGAAATTGTGTACAGGTTGGGGGGCCGCGGTGCCCGCAAGCACGTGGCTTCACCACACTTTAAACGAATGACTATTTTCGAGAAAGACTTTGTGGCTCTGGAGATGTCGAAAGTGAAGATACTTTTCAACAAGCCAGTCTACGTCGGGATGTGCATTCTCGATCTGTCTAAACTGCGGATGTATCGATTTCACTGTGAATTCTCTATTCCGCAGTTTATACACCCGAAAGTTACTTTATATGGACACAGACAGTTTCATCTATTTGGTGAATGGCTGTGATCCATATGAAGTAATGAAACGCAACAGGGAGGAATTCGACACGTCCGGATAAAACCAACAATCGTTTCAATATAGAACCCTATAACGAAAAGGTTGTTGGAGTTATGAAAGATGAGGCGAATGGTTCCCTGATTGTTGAGTTTGCGGGTCTAAGGTCGAAAATGTATTCATTCCGACTAGAATCTAACCAGACCTCAAGACGGGCCAAGGGTCTGGGGCGCACAGTAACAAAAAAACTTAATATACAAGATTATATTGACTGTTTACATGGTGCCCAGTGAAGCACACAAACAACTCCGATTTGCATCAAATCTCCATAGAGTAACAACTGTTGAAGTATCCAAGCTGGGTCTGTCTAGATTGGACGATAAACGCTATATTTACCCCGACGGGATTGGGACCCTACCTTGGGGGCACAAGTCTGTACCAGAGAGTGAATGAGTAAAATTTGTAAATGAAATAAATATAGCGTTTATCCCGTGTATATTTTACAGTGCACTGGAGGGTGGGTTGTGTTGTAAATATTGTGAATATCGTTAATTATAAATAGTTGTACTAGCAAAAGCTTTGGTGTAAATAGTTGTACCCGTCTATCTGTGACAGTCTTTGGCCATTTGTTGGGGTTTGTCAGTGCACTGTAACTTAGTATTAGGTAATAAATGTATAAGCAATGCACTGATTTATAAATATGAAAAAATGCTATTATATCATTATGAATGTGTGAAATAAAACCAAACATATGTTGTAATATTTTTTATTGATTAAAAGGCACTTTATAATTTAAATAAATCTTTTACATTTATCCATGTGTTATGTGATTTATCAAAACCTAACCACTTCACTAATGCCATATTCTTCCTTTTCCTTATCACTCGTTCAACAAAAAATGTACTTGGATGTTTGTTAATTGTAATTCTTGCTGGTAAAATGCTCTGCAATAGCTTTACCCTGATAATCTTTAAGTAAATAAGTTACAGGATTGGAAAATTTAACTTTTCTAATGGTAAACACTTCAGTTGACCAGTTTGGTAGATAACCTTTCTCAAACTTTCCTTTAAACCTACTGATCCTGACATGGTCACCAACTTTGAATTTTGCTGGTGTGGTAGTCTTAACACGGAAGTACACTGTTGAAAGTAGAGAGTTGTCTTTTCCATCACAGGGTTTCATTTTGATGATACTGTGCCACTTGTGTTATAATTTGACATTAACTGAGGAAGAAGTTCAACCCACCGATGTGGACCACGTCTGCTGAATTCTTGCCACATTGCATTCTTAATAGTTCTGTTTAGCCGTTCAACTATTGATGCATTAAGATGTGTGTATGTGAGTAGTGATTAATACCATATCTACTGACGAGTTTCTTGAACTTTTAATTGTAAAACTCTTTTCCGTTGTCAGTCTGTAAGTTTTTAGGAACACGACCTCCACCTAGGATTCTCTTCATAGCATTAGCAACCACACTAGCTGTCTTGTTCTTGAGAGGTATAGCCCATGCAAACTTTGAATAAGTATCAATCACCATCAGTATATACTTGTAGCCACTGTTTTTATGTGAGTTGGGATCATTTTGACTATATCAGCTTGCCACAGATCATCGAGTCCTTTGATGACTACGTGACGTCTTGGGAAATTTCTTCTTGCTGGTCTATGGAGTTCTGCCACAACTTGATCCATGTTACAATATGATGTCTCTTTCACGAAGTTCTTCAACTACTGATAAATTTCGTTGGAGTGTGCTGTATGTCCTGCAGATGTCGATGAGGTAAGTAACTTCATTCTTTCAACGAGTTCATTGGGATCGTCCCAGTACACATATTCCTTCATAGAAGAAGTCCAGAACCAGACTTGTTTACACGTTTAGAGATTATGGTTTTATACTTAATATTCCCAGGTGACTTCAAAACTTTGCCTGATGGACTAAAATTTACTCTGTGAGCGCTCGTGTTGTTTAATATTTCAGAATAGCTTTTCAAGTACTTGACAGTATACTGTTTTGGGTTTTTCAAAAACAACAATTCCATTAGCCCTCTTGTTCTTTCATATTCACTACCATCGATTAAAATAACATTTTCATCAATAGTAACAGGTGAGTTCCCAATCATTAGTGAAGCATTTTTCTTTTGGACACCATACACTGAATCATAATCTCGCTCACTTCGACTTAGTACTTCAAGAAATCTTTGATCAAGAGAGGATACTGCTGCTGTATATGTCGCTGAGGTAAGAAAACTCTTTCCATAGTATCTGTCACAGGTCTTAATGAATCCTTGAAAAATTTCTCGGAGTCAATCTGACCTGTCTTCAGTTCGAGTAACTTTCGTCGAATTGCATTGCGGGCCTTTATGATACCACGTTGTTGCATCCATGTTTACGCACCGAATGAAGCTTGTGTGTGTTTACTGTACTATTTTATATCTCAAAAATACATTCACATTGAGATTGACAGGGTGTGGCTTTGTGAGTTCGGCTAGTATATGGGAGTCGGACGTTTTAACATGGAAACTAAGTTTATCGTGTTGTTTTACATTAAGTGGTATATCTTTATTATATTCACGTGAGTTGTGTTTAGCGATTATGCCTTTTGGTACAGTCATGGAAACGATTGTTCCATCAGTTGGAATTTCATAATAATTGTACCCTCCTTCTAATACATACGCCTCATCGATAACTTCACCTGTGGGGTTAATGGGTACCACGATGGATGCAGTTGCTGATTTTAATTCCTTCAGTAAGGAAAATAAATCCTGGTTTAAGTGAAATTTTTCATCTGAGTATGAAAGTTTCTTCTCCATTTTGACAACCATAGGAAAGGATTTATCAATGGCATCCTGGTGAATGGCTTGAACGTATCATTTATTTGCAGCATCATCGTCTTTGACGGGATTGGCCACACGTTTGAGTACTTTACCCTGACAATCCAAGCTACCCTCATTCGTAAGAAGTAGGTTCTGTGGTGGGTACACAAACACTCTCTTGCTCTGTGTCACTGAAGTTCTCCCAAACTTGTCCATGCTTGTAATGATACCAGTACGTAGGGTGTTCAGCTATTTATTCAAAAATGAATCAAATCCGTTGCGGTATCGTCCATGGTACATGTCACAGTCTTTGTCAATAACCGCAAATCCGTGTTTACTCTCATTCCAGCAGTACCCACATAGGTTCTTAAACTCCTTGAACGTCATATCGCTGTTGACGTGATCGTTGTAAATGTGTTTTAGATTCATATCGTCCTGTTTAAAGAGCACGATCAAGTTAGCATTGTCTCTAACCAACTGTTTCGGTATACGGCTATATGTCTGACACAAGTGAAAAGAATCCACTGATCTGTACCTGCCCATGCAAAAGTAATCTCGTATATTATTTTGCTTCTCACACGAAACATCGTCAAACACAAACACAGAATTAGGTAGAGCTTTACTTGGAGGAGGTACACTTTGATTACGCAATGTAACAAAAAAATACTTTTTGATTGTTTAAGTAAATTTTATGCTTGTTTTGGATGAATTGTGTCACAACTAAACTACACTGAACATTCCTACTCTTATATAATCATTTATTTGTTTTTTATGCCCATTAATATGAAATTAATTGGTTAAAATTATATTAGCTAAGAACACTTTATATATGAGATTAATGAACGATTAAGCTGTATGTAACCTGTTTCAGATTAACGTTATTGATTAATAATTGCGTCTTCCCCTTGCTGTAAGCATAATCCAGACTGTTTTTGTTTGTGTGCGGCGTCTTCCTCGGCTCGAAAGCAGTAAAGCATAGGATAAAGGATGCTAACAACTTCTGCTTAACATGCAGATCTTATTTTGGTATGCCTGTGCCAGACCAAGACAAGAACTGGACACCACATGTTGTGTGTGGGTGTTGCAGATCAACTCTCGGGGCCTGGTATACAAGAGAAAACAGGAAAATGAAATTTAGTGTACGTAGAATTTGGCGAGAACCAACAGATCACCTCTCCAACTGCTATTTCTGTGTTACTGACTTGTCATAAGAGGTGTGAAAAAACCAATGTTTTTGCATATCCAGACTTGTCATCATCTCTTAGGCCCATTCCACATGGTGAGGAGCTTCCCATTCCTCCTCATCCTGAAGTACTGAAAGAGTGTGAAAACAGTAGTGAATCAAATACTGACATCGACCACGAAGAAGACTTTTCAGAGGATTAAGATGCTACACCTCACTACCCCACATAATTTGAGGTAAATGACTTGATCAGGAATCTAGGGCTTACAAAATCCAAAGCAGAAATTCTAACACCAAGACTAAAACAGTGGAACCTATTGAGTAAGAGTCCTTGTCGAGCAGGAAAAGATACTAATGCCTCCCCTCCATATTAAGCTTTGACTCGTCAAGCAATTTGTAAAGGCCTTAGATACAACATCAGAAGTACCTCCAGAATGTGTTCCACAAACTCTCAGAAGGTAAGATAAAGGATGGAATTTTTGTGGGCCCCCAAGTGAAAAAATTACTTCGTGATGACACATTCATCAGCAAGCTTCTACCAGTTCAACGAAAGGCCTGGAAGAGCTTCAGGGATGTTGTGAATGGTTTCCTAGGTATTCACAGAATGGAAAATAACAGCGATGTGGTAGAGGTTCTTTTGAAGAACTTCAAAGCAATGGGGTGCAGAATGTCTCTAAAGCTGCATGTACTTCCCTCGCATCTAGATGTTTTCTAGTCTCATATGGGTGCATATTCAGAGGAACAGAGCGAAAGGACTTACAATTGTTTGAATGAAGGTACCAGGGACAGTATAATGAGCGAATGCTTGGTGATTACATCCGGGGATTGATCAGAGAGAGTGATGTAACGTATAAGAAGAAATGAAGGAAGACAACATATTTTTAAGCACACTTTACATTGGTATATGTAAACTAGCATTTATTGTTCTAAATAAATACATTTTCCAAAAATTAAGAAAATCGATGTCATTTCCTTAAAAACAATTTCCCACATGCAAAATAGTGTTTCCATAGTGTTTTGAAACACAATGCATCGGAAACGACCAAAAAATTAGCTTAAACAAAATTTTGTTACATGGTGTTATCACTAAATGTCAAATACTGAATTTCTTTAATGGGTTCTAATATTTTCCCTAGTAATTGATACTTTGGCTGGTACAAACGACTGGAAAACATGTATACATTTTTAGATCTAAGTCCATTTGGGTGTTCCAGCAGGGACAGCACAAGATTTGTTTTCCCACAATTTGATGGGCCACACACTATTGCCCTCACTGTCTCAGGGAACAGAGGTCCGTTCTTCCATCTAGTATTGTTGCCGACAGTATCGACAATACTCACGGGCAATGTGTCTCTCTGTTTGACGAACCTCATATTGACAAGGATTGGTGGTTGCTGTGGCTATATATAGCCGCGCGAACATGTAAAGTTAGTCAGTCGGTAACAATGCCTCCTACGAGGAAGAAGAAGAGAGGTCGTAGCTTTTTAAACAAGCTCATCAACAAGATGCCTTTTGAGGCGCATATACCTACATACCTATTTTGTGGTACCGGTACTAAACTGGAAAAATGGTTGGCTCTTGGGCAGAAGGGTATCAACCCACTAGATGCAGCCTGCAGGGATCACGACATGCTTATGCACAGGGGGCAGATATAGCTGAAGCAGATCGTACACTCGCAGAGAAGGCAGCAGAAAGAATTAAGGCTAAGGATGCAAAGTTTGGTGAACGTGCAGCTGCATTGTAGTTAACAGAGCCATGCGCGCCAAGTTAAAGTTTGGTGGGGTGTTAGAAAAAAAAAAGAAAAAGGGTGGTATTCTTCATTAATACCATATTTGCAGGCTTGTCAGCAGCTGGTGCTTTGGCAGGTGGGGTTGCAAATGTCGTCAAGGCTGTCAAAGCAGCAAAAGAGGCGAATAAGCAGTTGGCTGAGGAGAAACGACACAACGAAACGATGGAGGCAATTGCAATGAGGGGTAAAGGTTTATATTTGAAACCATACAGGAAAGAAGGGTCTGGATTAAAAAAAAAAGTCGGTTAAACCACTGACAGACGATGACATACGTAAACATGTAAAGCGTTTGGGCATACCATATTTTCGAGGTGTTTTCATGCGTGATACACTACCTCACAAAATTCGTGAACGTGAATGTGGTGTCGTGAACTTGGACAGTGCTGATAATGCTGGAACACATCAAGTACAAAGACGGTATAGTTAAGTATTTCGACAGTTTCGGTGACTTGCCTCCTCCATTGGAGTTGCAGCGGTACTTTTCAGGGAACAGAATACTTTACAATGTGCAACGACACCAGAAATTTGGCACACATGTATGTGGTCATTTGTGTTTAAAATTCCTGTATGAAAATGTATTACGTCAGTCTTGAACGAACCTTGTCAGAGAAACACATGTCTGTGACACTCTGCTTGTCGGGCAACAGTTCAGTCTTGGGCTGTGATTACTTTCCACCGATAGATTGAGCCAAGGCGAATACACAGTTGGCTTGGTTGATTTTCAGACTTACAATTCGATTCCGAATATAGACAAAACAAATTGTCAAATTTCATTACTCGAAGAATAAAGTGATAGACATACCCACAGGATCTTACGATATTGACGATTTGTCAAATTATTTGGTTCGGCGTACTAAAAACGAAAAGCTAGTAATTAGAGCAAACAACAATTCACTCAAGTGTGAGATTGAAACACCTGTGGAAATTGACTTCGCTAAACCAAACTCAATTGGATCTCTGCTCGGATTTTCGAAACGTGTGTTAAAGCCTGGATTTCATACATCAGACTACACTGTGCAGATCTTCAAAATTAACGCAATAAGAATAGAATGCAGCATATGTACCGGAAATTACGACAACGATAAGCTTGGCCATACACTACACGAGTTTTTTCCAACAGTTCCACCAGGGTACAAGATTGTGGAAGTACCCGCTAATGTCATTTATCTGCCCATCACAGTAAAAACTCTCAGCAACATCAACGCGTTAGAGTTGTCGATCAAGACGGTAATTTAGTGGATTTTAGAGGCGAAACCATTACACTTAGACTGCATATAAAGAAGAATGGGCGCTCGTTATAACAAGAAGCGTCAACATCACAAAGCTGTCAGTCGTGAACCGACAGTGAAGGTTAACACCTGAAAACGTGCTCTTCCTACAGTCGTTAGGCTATTCAGTTAAAAGTCATGGATGAGGTATTAGACATAACTTCCAGTGTGGGGTTTGACGAGTCGGTGACGCGCAAACAATATTTGAGTCACCAGCCGCATACACCAGCCACATTTAATAACAATGATGAAATTCGTATACCGATTCAAAACCAAGATACATATACACTACCATGCGAAAGCTACTTGCATATTGAGGAAGATTCATGAAATCAGATGGAGCAGTAACAAATTCACTTATCACATCCAATGCATTCGCTTTTCTGTTTGAGGAAATTCGATATGAACTTAATGGAACAGAAATTGACCGAAATAGAAACGTTGGTATCACAAGCACATTGAAAACGCTTATTTCTGCAAGCCCCCACAAATGGGTGTGTTGATCAATGCAGGATGGCTCAACGCGCTCCTGGAAATGGTTACTTTGATGTATGTATACCACTGAGTATGCTCTTGGGGTTTTGCGAAGACTTTAAAAAGATACTTGCAAATGTAAAACAAGAACTAATACTATTCGAGCGAGGGACGATACAAATTCATATGTGCAAGCTAATCCAAATCCTCAGGAAAGTAAATTCACCATCAGCAAGCTGGCATGGGTGATGCCTCATTTGCAAGTAGGTGAAAGAGAAAAACTAGCGTTGCTCAAGATGGTTGACAGTGGAAAACCACTTCACATTAATTTCAGAAGTTGGGATCTGTTGGAGTACCCTTGCTTCCAATCAGTAAGACTCAAATTTGGTCTTTGAAAACATCAACGCAACTGGAGAAACCTAGGTTCGTGGTTCTGGGATTACAAACAAACAGGAAACGGAATGCGGAATTCAGTGCCCATCTTTGACGACTGCAATCTCACCAATGTCAAAGTGTTCCTAAATGATGTGGCGTATCCATATGAGAACATGAATCTAGACTTTAAGAAAAACCGAACCACAGTGTTGTATGACATGTATGCAAGATTCCAACAGTCTTACTACGAGCGAGACCTTCCTTCGCCGTTACTAAAACGTGAAGACTTTATAGAAACTGCCCTATCGCCGTAATAGACTGTTCACATCAAAATGAGTCTGTTAAAACAGGACCTGTAGACATTCGTATGGAGTTTGATAGCAGTGAGAATTTCCTGCCTACACCGCTGCATACTGCATGATCGTGTATAGAATATGTACCTCTAACCGGTGTTGTGCGTAAGCTGACATAAAACCAAGTAGCAACCAGTCTACCAACATTACCATGCCGACCATCTTCCTGGACACACAGGGCTTCACGAAGAAGATGGTGGGTTTATTTTCAAAGAAGTTGCTATATGCATAGTGCGCTCAGACAAAATTATCGCTACACACTGTATTTCTGTATCGTCGCCATCGTATGGTAATGAGCCAAGTTAGATGGCTTACACATAATTACCATGGAATACCTTGGAATTCTGATGGTGTTTCCTTCAGCAGATGTGCTCTATACTACATGCAATAACCAATGAGGATGATTCAATCATTTACGTTAAAGGACGGGAGAAGGCAAGATGGCTGCAGAAAATTATCAGGAAGAAAGTATGCTACAACATTGAAGATTTAGGATGTCCACCACTGCGTGAACTCAAGAAAAATAATTTGAGAAAACTTTGTAACTTACATATATTTTGTAATAATATGTGTGCAATTGAAAATGTATTTTTAATCGCCAATTGGTGGGCGAAATAAAAGATTTTAAAAAATATATTCTATCTTATTATTTAATTAGGATAGGTGAAATGACAAAAGAAAAATCTGGTAAAATGATTTTATTCTTCACTGTTTACAATTCTGCATACATCATTAAGTACAATCAAATTTTTGTATGCAACTATTTCATTCCTTAATTGCACAAAGTCAATTGTAGAACTGTAAGACACATGAATAGGATGAACGTTGTTGATCTGCATATCCATTAACTTCGACACTAAGATAGTACATGTGTAGTAGTCACTCACCACTTTGTCAGCCAACTCACAAATACCTTGTAGTATGCTGATGCGTTGAAGCTCCACTTTTTCCTGTTGGACAAGGATGCGGTCACTGCTGGCTGCACATCGACGAGGTTCCGCCATGTAGACTCGGCGAAGAAAATGCCGCTGTTGGGTTCAGTACTGTGGTGAAATAATAACATTTTCGCCCCAGAAACTGTCCTGCATGAAACAGTATGCTGCCCTAGTTGGATTCTGCTCTGGTCGCTGTCGGTGAACATATTGGACACTGTGTCCTACTCCCTGGTGAGTACTTCCCATTCTTCAAATGAGAGGGTGATCTTGTTGTAACCCACCCTCTCAAGTACCACAACAGGATCGAAATCATGCTGTGGTAACAACCCCAAAGTCAGTCTCTTGGAATCTCCACCGTTGAGCTGGTACACTGACGCGAAGAACATTACTTGGCTGCGCATCGTAGCAGAGTGAGCGATGGAGGGCTGGTGTCACTAATTATGACCACACACATCATAATTTTGCTCAACTTTGCACTTTACGTCATCAAACACTAACAGTTTTTTATTTGCCTTTATTTACAGCTTTAAACATTCATAGTCTAGTGTTTAACAAGGGTTGTATGACACCTCATTGACATGTACATAATCAATATGCATATCTGTCAGATCCTGCACAGAACAACGGGGATATTCACTAATCGCTTCACTGATAACGTATTACAAATTCGTTGTAGTACTTACTAGCTTGATAACTCCAGGACTTCATGGTGTTAATGGTTCTGCTCACTGCAGGGATGGTGTCGACCAAGATGCTCCATGTTGATTCGCCAAGAAACACACCATAGGTGGGAACAGCATTGTTGAAAAAACCATATAGTTTCCGCTCCAGACAGTGCTTGGGATGAGATGATGTGGTCACCAAGTAATACACTCGTTTGCAGATGTTCACCGTTGTTGAAGAAGCTACCAATTGTATGGACCTGTGTTCTCAGCACATCCCACTCTTCAAGTGTGAGAGTTACTTTACTGTACCCAACTTTTCGAGTACTACGACAGGTTTAAATCCCAGTTTAGGTGACAAACCAACAGTGAGCCGCTTGGTGTCACTGCTGTTTAACTTGTAGCTTGCTGAAAACAGGAGCACCGTACTAGCCATAGTGAACTGCGCTAGACGACTGAGGGCGAGCTGGCTGGCGTGATGGTATTTATACCTCTTCTTTTAGCTATGACTCATATCAAACACGTACACATCTGATAGGAATTGGGTCCAATACATAAGGTAGCCATCATCGTCGATTTCACGATTAGTAGATGGTTTTATCTTCCACTGTCTACCCACACCAATGGATCCGTTCAAACTGCGTGTAGATAAGACATTAACGATATTTACGTTGCTCGGTAATGGTGCATATGGTACACGAATTAAATGTCTTCTCGTGGTGGTAATTAAAGACGACTCCATAGTGATGCGTGAACTGGCAGCTTTTAAGAAATCGGGGTGGCGCCATCTGGTGAGAGGTTGAAGAACTAGTGACGTCACAAGGGCGACACTAGCGCCATCAGTTGGTGTCGCCATCTGGTTGCGGGTTGGTGAACTAAACACGCCATTATCGCCGTGGTCTTCACCCCCACCTCCTCCCCTGTGACGTCACATAACGGGATATGGACCAGGAACCTTATGAGAACACTACTGCGGAGTAGGCTCCAGTCATGCGTCACATTTGAAACGGCCCCGAACATATTGGAAATTAGTGTTAAATTGTACAATTCTACGAGAAAATCATAAAATTCGTTAAAATTATGAAAAATTACCCGAGTTTACCAAAAGTAGTATACAACATTAAAAATTACGTTAATTCCCTTCATGAAGGACGACATCCGTACAAATTTTTTGTTTCGTTAGACATTAAAAAGTTGCATAACTTCACTATTATAATGCAGGTGATTTAGAGAGTGCACAAACGATAAAAAAAAAAAGCAGCAGATATTTGCACAATGTAGTTCAGTGTTAACAGAACATACGCCCGAAGGACACACCAACAAGCAAGGCAGTTTGCATTTAAAAAAGGATGTCACACACAGAAACGTCAGTCAAAGGTTTAAAAAACATACACGTCAGAAAGATAGATAGACTCTGAGATACCATGCGGTGTCTGCCACTCGAAACGGAGTTAGGTGAATGCATTGTTTTTCCCAAGTGCGTACGGAATAAGGGAAGACGCTATTATTTGATAGTGATTCATCATTTGCATGGGCATACATGCAAATTCGTCTCATAACACTCGAACACACTAGATAAATACATGGCTGCCCCACCTGTTACATAAGCAAACTTTTGGTTGTGGATCAAGCATATGAACACTTCTGAAAGTTCTCAAACTTTACTACAGATGGCGAGCATTTTGCAGAACTTGTGGAATAACTGCGTTATGTAACCAAAACTGGTGGATAAGCGGTAACGTTCGAACCTGGTATTCGCATACATCGTCAAACCATTCATGCTTCGATTTCCATTGTTTTCGGAAAACATTCCATAAGTTTGGCTCCTTCATTAAGGTTGTGGTCGATTTTCTCCCCGTTCCATGACCCCCCGTTATCTCACGATTCTATTGACTAAGTTCTCTGCAACTGTAAAACACTTATAATAATACATAAGGAGTGGTTTAATGACACTGAAACATTTGTGCAACAACCAATAGAATGAGATTATATTGAATTTGTGAAATCGTCCTTTCATCCATAGGTCGATAGCCAAAGACTTCATGTGTAGATAAACAAGAGATGCCTCTCGTGAGTCTTGACTTGGTGTTATTGAACTTTGAACGGTATTCCGAAGTATCTGTTTGATGTAGCTTCGATTACCCAAAAAAAAAAAGTTTTCCATACACATTCAATAGTGTGCTGGGTAACATATCCGCTAATTTAAGATTGTAACAAATCGCGCCACACGATAAACTTCAGTGTTTCTGAAGTGTGAGGTAGGCACAAAAATCAGAAAAGCCTTGCCTCTTCAAACTCGAAGCCTAAGTCGGCATCTTCCCACTTGTTATATTGTTAACAAATTCCGTCCTTTTCCTCATTTGGGTTGACATATTCCTTGCCCACACGTGTCCTTTTCCTATCCCCGTCCGGGCATCCAGATTTGGGTTTTCCATGGTTTCCCAAATCACTCCAGCCAAATGCCGGGATGCTTCCTTCAAAAGGCCATGGCCGAATTCCTTCCCATTCCTTGCCCCCCATCCTTTCCCATCTCTAAAGACCTCGCTGTTGAGAGACATTAAGCAGTTAAAAGAAAAAGTGTCATTTTCCTTCGAGTTTGTCTCATTATTTTTGTGATTCTGTCCTTACAGCTTTATTATAACTCACATAGTAATTATTCGTCAATCCTATTTAATTTTATCTTTTATCCACATCTACGCGGGACTCGGTCGCCATAAAAGCGAATGTATTTTCTTCGAAGTTGATCGTCAGGAACTGTTATAATGTTATCTTCAGCCTGCTATATAATGAACAATATGTAGAAAACTCCTCTACTCATATAATTGTGTTGCAAGTGAAGCCTTTGAATGCGGATCTCTCTACTTCTGTGAATAAAGTGCTCTCGGCTAAACATGACCTCGCCAACCAGTATTTATTAAAGAACATTCAGTCGGTCTGAAGCCTGGTATTCGTGATTGTCTATAATAGAGTTTCCTGCAGTGATTTTATATCATCTAGAGCCGGAGACAGTGTATTATTTCACTCAAAAGGGATTAAAATTCCCATATTAGTATCATGTGTATCAATGAATGATTAAATAAATGATCAGTATGTTCTTTCAAGACCATTGTTTAGTACGACCCAGTTCATCAACCCAGAAAGCTTTCACATAGCCAAAACAACCTTCTTCAGAGGTTTTAGGAACATCACAATACTGAGAAAAATAATCATTTAAGTATGAAATGCGTACTTTGAATGAAACATAACCGCATTGAGTTTGTCTGGTTACGTGGTAAAATTAATGGTTAGCTGAAAATTAACTAAATATTTTTTTTTTTTTTACTGCCTCCAGCATCTCTTAATCATATGACGTTTCTTAGCTCTTGCAATATTCACCTTCTCCTCAATACCACGATATTGCTGGAGAGTGATTGAGTGACGATAGAATGGCCAGTCGGCTTTTCTGACTTTCCATTTGGGTCGGTTGTTTCTCTTCTCACGTCCAAACTCAACGTTCATCAATATTGAGAAGTGGTCGCTTCCATGAAATTCACGATCCACCTCCCAATGCATGAAGTCTGCAATTGTAAGAAAGCACAATTAAAAGTCGATGGCAGAGGACGAAACGGAAGCTGTGGTGAAATGAGTCATATGTCCTATATTCAGGAAACAAATTTCTTCCAGCTCTTTGATTATACCAGCTACTCGGCTCCTGGAGCAATTGGTGGTAGAACTCCACAATGCGCTATGGGCGCTGAAATCGCCCACCAGCAGAAATTGCTGATTAAGCAGTGGCAAAATATCCGCCAGCTCGTTACAAACAATGGGTGTAGATAGGTCGAGCACACAGATGAATGGGCCGTTTACTCTCACTGCTGTTGCTTGTAAAGAAGAGGTAAGAGAAACAGATTTGGAGTGGAAAGTGTTTTGAACAAACACAGCCACTCCTCCCCTCGCTTGATTACCCTCGGTATCGTCCTACCTCTCAGCACTGGATGGTGTGTGGGTCTAAAGTGTATCTCCTGTAGACACTGGTTAGGACTGTGCCAAGGGCTGTACATCCTCTTTGTGAGCTTGAAAGCCTTTGGTGTTCCGCTGAAGCATGGGAGCCATCCTACCTAATTAATTCCACTCGCCCCGGTTCGTGTGGGTCCTCGCACGGTGACAGCTGATGGACGCGACCAGGTTCGTTCATTATCATTTCTTCGACTTCAGAATCCGAAGACAGTCCGGATTCTAATCAGGCCTCGAAGATTTGTGGATCTTTTTTCCACCGAACCGTTCTCCCACCTCCTTTACTTGCCACTTGGAGTTCTTGGAAGAGAAGAGGATTTCACAAAGTCGGGTCCAAATGTTTAAATTTTGTACACTGAACTTTTTTCAGTTTGTCGTCCGTTACAAACTGATTATATTGATGGTGTTCCTTGTGCTGGAGGTACTGCTGCAGCCTCAGCAGAGGGACCTGCGGCTGTAGTTGTTGTAACGGATGACTATGTTTCTGCTGATGCAACCGATGAACCTGCTGTCCTAATAGTCAGGGTTGAAGACGTGTTGCTGCCAACATCCGTGGTCTTTGGTGTTATGACCTTAATGGGTTTGATGGCACATTTGCGTTGACATGAGAACATTTTATTTGTACCATGTCCGCAACGGACGTCTGGGTAGCAACACTTTCTTTCCTGATGGGAGTTGACAGGGTTTTTGCGAATTTTGTTCTGAAGAGTGGTAGCGCTAGCTCCTTAAACCACTTCTTCGCTTCATCTTAAGATAGTCGCTTTTGGTTTTCAACTCCTGTATCTTCTTTTCATCGAGATACACTCGAAACACCCTGCTTCAGGCTGCATGAGAGATGGGGCAGCTGACACACTCCTGTGGGAGGATACAACCACTACCAGGCTCGTGTGCAGGTGCCACAGGTTGCCGTCGGATGCCAGAACCGCTGGCACTTGAAACAGAGCATCGGATCTCGTACATACGAACGAACTTTCAGATTTAAATATCCTGCTTTTATGGATTGCTGATACGTAAGAGTGTAGAACGTCAGGACGAAGGTGATGGCTTTTCGTGTGATCTGACGAACCTCAACCACTTGTTCTGATGCCCACTCCTAAAGGTAGATGTTTCCAGCAACAATACCAGTTCCTCAAATTTTTCGAACTTTTTAGTGTTTCACAATTCCCTCCAAACCTTCCTGAATATGGAAACGAGATACCTTCTTGCCAATATTACGAAGGCGTTACCGTTAAGATAACCCTTCCAGTTACTGATGTGCTTCTCAGAAGGAGGGCTTTCGACCCTGGCCCACTTCACAATTCTTTGTTCTTTAGGGATACCCGCAGGTAGTAATATATATATATATATATATTTCTCGCGAGTTCGGAGAAACCAAAAGTCAAGTGACGTTGAGCTCGTGCATTACGCCACCAAGCCCAATACGAAAGGGATGCGTGCGGTAGGTGGCTGCAACAGCCCTCAGACCTAAACTATAACTGAAATTGTATTTTATGAAGCATTTGTAGCAAGCTAGAGTGTGAATGAAAATAGTTTTGTATATTTGTCTTTTATTTTATTGTAAATGGATTTTGTTTTGTGAAAACAAATTATGTAAATACCATTTAATATGTTTAAGAACAGAACTATGCCAGAGAATTGCTTGAATGTTTGTAATTGTGGGTGTTAAGGTGAGCTACGTTGTCTAAAGGACAATTTACTACAGTTTAAAATGATTTCTGTGGATAATTTTGTGTTTAAATATCTTTAATTTTCATTACTAAGCATTTTGTAATGATTGTAAATCATTACGTATTAATTCTGATTGTTTTTAATATTTTTTCGATTGTTTAAGTACTGTTAATGTTCCAGAAATATCTGTCGGAAGCTTTTATAGTTTTATAGAACTTTCGTTAGAACTTATATAATGCGATCAGCAGAGACAGAGACAGTTTAGTTTTCCGGCAAAGCTTTACAGACTCAGTTTACGTTGGCCAAGGACTGTGTTGAACGATCAGTTTTGGTAGTATTGTCTTTGGAAGAAGTGTCGACTGTAATCGTTGGAGTCTTGTGTTTATATGTGAATTGTATTTTGAAGTTCGATGCCTTACTAGGAAAGGAGACCTACAGATTAACGTGAAATTCGAACAACGGAGCATCTTAGCATTAACAAATCAAAGCTTTACCAGAGGTCAATTTTAAGACCAATAAAAATTACAGCTGAGACAGGGATTTGAACCAGGGACTTCCAGTACCCTACTCGTAAGCCGTTACCATCTGAATCAAGAGACAAATCTGTATGTAATGAAAACTAAATATTCAAACATAATAAACGTATTTTTTTCTGTACCATTCATTTTTGCTATCCCAAAACACAAATGTACTTTTATATGATTGACTACACATTTTTCAGTACTTCTAGATTCAGATGTTTGTGGCGTGTGATTTGGGTATGGAGGTCCCCGGTTAAAAATCCGGATCTCGGATTAAAATTTTACAGGCCTTAAAATCGACATTCACCTTTGGCAAAGGTTTGATTTGTTAATGCGAAGATGTAAGATCTCTACCTACATTTTACGAACATTTGATGAACCTGAAGTGAGGCTGAAAAAAATGACACTTTTCTATAGCAATCAGTAACGCCAAAACAATATTTAGTCGTAAAGGACCGGAAATTTCCGAAATATTTCTATACACTTCTCCATATCGACCAGCCCGACACCGTCAAAAAGTAAACCAATCACTGCCAACACACGGCCGAGGGTGTCGCGAAAACTGCGGCCAGTGAAATCTGCGGCCAGAATTCTCAACAATGCACTAGCGGCATGTTTATTATAGAATACGATCAAACTGGTTGTATTGTTAAAAGCCGCCCCACCGGCGCTCTGAGCGGATTGCTGCGTTTGTAGCCAATGTTTCTAAACAGCAGGTTGATAGTACAGATGTTTTATAGTTTATAACTGTTATTAAAATACAAGTTTTATTCTTGCTTAAAAGACGTAGAAAAGAATTGTAATAACGAGGCAGATACTCACAGAAACGTAGTAGATTTCATGCAAAATCTCCCTTTGCCTCACGTTACTATTGCAGTAGGGTTCGCATTCGGGAGGACGGTGGTTCGAATCCCTGTCCGGGCATCCAGATTTGGGTTTTCCATGGTTTCCCAAATCACTGCAGGCAAATTCCGGGATGCTTCCTTCAAAAGGCCATGGCCGAATTCCTTCCCATTCCTTGCCCCCCCCCCCCCCATCCTTTCCCGTCTCTAAAGACCTAGTTGTTATAGGAGACGTTAAGCAGTCAAAAAAAAAAAAAAAAAAAAATCTAAAGACCTCGCTGTTAGAGAGACGTTAAGCAGATAAGAAACTAGTGTAGGAAAAAATATTCTACCATCAGCAGTTGTGGGTTAACGTCATCCACATCAAATTTCCCCACTGACGACACGATAATGGAGTGACATCGCTCCATTTGGACGGATGGAGCGATCGTGTATGGCCGCCTCTAGACGACCTCGGCCACTCCGATCTAGTTAGTACCGCACTGGATTTTCCGAATAGTGTTGCAGATCAGCAAAAAATTCAGCTTTCAGTAACGAGTGCGAAAAAAGTCTAAGTCTAAGAAACCTGTGAAACATTTGCGTGTCTATTAAAAAAAAAAAAAAAAAAATAGGAATTAACTTGGCTGTTTCGGGCGTGTAATGTAAAATGATTTGTTCACGTAATAACTTCTAGGCCACGATTTAGTGAGACCAGGTCGGGTCGTCTTAAGGGGCGTTTAGAGTGATTAGGACGGCGCGGCATGACACAAAGAGAAGAGGTATTGGCCGCAGATTTCGCAGATTTTAGGTTGGCCGCAAATGTCACTGGTCGCAGTTTTCACGGATATGTGAAAACTGCGACCAGTGAAATTTGCGGCCAACCTAAAATCTGCGAAATCTGCGGCCAATACCTCTTCTCTTTGTGTCATGCCGCGCCGTCCTAATCACTCTAAACGCCCCTTTAGACGACCCGACCTGGTCTCACTAAATCGTGGCCTGGAAGTTATTACGTGAACAAATCATTTTACATTACACGCCCGAAACAGCCAAGTTAATTTCTATTTTTTTTTTTTTTTTTTTAATAGACACGCGAATGTTTCATAGGTTAAGTATTCTTTCTTAGACTCGTTACTCGTTACTAAAGCTGAATTTTTTGCTGATATGCAACACTGTTCGGAAAATCCAGTGCGGTACTAACTAGATCGGAGTGGCCGAGGTCGTCTAGAGGCGGCCATACACGATCGCTCCATCCGTCCAAATGGAGCGATGTCACTCCATTATCGTGTCGTCAGTGTGGAAATTTGATGTGGATGACGTTAACCCACAACTGCTGATGGTAGAATATTTTTTCCTACAATAGTTTCTTATCTGCTTAACGTCTCTCTAACAGCGAGGTCTTTGGAGACGGGAAAGGATGGGGGGGCAAGGAATGGGAAGGAATTCGGCCATGACCTTTTGAAGGAAGCATCCCGGAATTTGCCTGGAGTGATTTGGGAAACCATGGAAAACCCAAATCTGGATGCCCGGACAGGGATTCGAACCACCGTCCTCCCGAATGCGAGGCCTCCTGCACTAATAATGTGAGGCAAAGGGAGATTTTGCATGAAATCTACTACGATTCTGTAAGTATCTTCCTCGTTATTACAATTCTTTTCTATGTCTTTCTATGTCTTTTAAGCAAGAATAAAACTTGTATTTTAATAACAGTTATAAACTATAAAACATCTGTACTGTCAACCTGCTGTTTAGAAACATTGGCTACAAACGTAGCAATCCGCTCAGAGCGCCGGCGGGGCGGCTTTTAACAATACAACCAGTTTGATCCTATTCTATAATAAACATACCGCTACAGCATTGTTGAGAATTCTGGCCGCAGATTTCACTGGCCGCAAATTTCACTGGGCGCAGTTTTCGCGACACCGTTTTCACATATCCCGGCCGAGTGTCGGGCGAATCGCGGTGTCGTTTGAACTCACTTCAATGGAGTGAGCGACAACAATAAAAAGGTGACAGTGCGGTGCGGTGCGGGCTTGGATCGGTCTATTGTGGCCCGACCTTGAGGCTGCGTTTCCACTAAACGGCCGCATCCCTATCGGCTAGTTTAGTAGCGACTGCTCGCGCGACTGTATTTCACTAACCAGCTCATTTTCAATATTTGTCGAAGAAATAAATGACGTTAACAAAAATGAAACGAAAACATATATTTGGATACATCCTTTGATATTTGCATTGACTTCGGAGCTTACGGAAAATGCAGTTTCGCATCTATTTTTAGAGATAATACATTTCATAAAAAAACAGACCAAGAACGAACTAAATATTCCAGAAACGTGCGCCAATTACATCAAAAGAACACAGAAGTAATACAAGCAGAAGAGATTGAAAGTAAATAAATTGAATCAATCAATAACGAAAGAAAAAGTTTGCAGAAATAGTCTAAGAAGAAATTCTGAAAGGAGTTCAAATGAGGACGAATGGAATGCATTATAGACCGCAATGATGGAGGAAGGTAAAAGATCATTGGATTTAGCGAACAAACAACCAGAATATCTTGGATCACAAACGAAATTTTGAAGTTAATGGATTAGAGGAGAAGACACAAAAATGCTCGGGATGAAGCAGGAAGAGAGCATACTGACGATTTATAAATCAAATAAACAGAAAATGCAAAGAAACGAAATGAAGATGGCTACAAGAAAAGTGTGAAGAAGTAGAAAAGGAAATGATCGTTGGTAAAGTAAACATGGCATATAGGAATATCAACCAGAATTATAAAGAAATAAAAATGGAGGAATAATCATTAAAGCTGTCCATAGAAAACCTGTTCTATGCTCAGAGGATAGAACTAACCGATGGAAAGAATTCATAGAGAAACTGTAAGGTGGTGATGATTTGAACAACAGTATATAAAAGAAAGAAGTTGACGTTGACATTGATGACTTAGGCCATGGGTGAGCAGCCAAAATGGTCTTGCGAGCTACTTTGGCAATGCATCATAACTCCGCGGGCCGCATATAAAATCGTATATCCCCATATTAGATTTACTCACTGCAGACTTTATGTGGAGTGAAAAATTCAGTCTTAAAGAGGTATTATTATTATGTTTCCTATTATTCTTACACGTAAACATATGTAATATAATAATAATGATACTAATTATTTCGACAGATAATTTTTTAATATATGAATGCACAAATAATGTATTTTCAATACATTGGTTTTCACTACTTTGGAAATTATAAAATAAATATATTTTGACCCCCCGGTTCAGAAAAATGTTCAAAAGCGTTCCACATGCGGGCCGCGGGTTGGTCACCCCTGACTTAGGCGGTCTTGTTTTGAGGACAGAATTTAATAGAGTTTTTAATTATTTCAATTAAGGCAGTAGGAACTGACAACATTCCTGCAGCAGAACTTCTGAAATCCTTAGGAGAATAAGGAATCCCCGAACTTTTATCAATAATTTGTAAAACAGGAGAGATTCCCACTGATTTTAATAACAGTGTCATCCTCACACTTCCGAAGAAAGCACAAGTTGACAGATGGGAAAAGTATCGCACTATAAGTTGCGTTTGTTGATTTAGGAAAACCTTTGATAATGGGGACAAATGGTTCAAAATTTTAAAGGAGTGAGGGTCTAAAATACCGAGAAAGAAGAATAGTTAATAATCTTTAAAAGAATCAAGTAGCTATAGTAAAATTAGAGAATCATGAGAGACACGATTCAATTAAAAAGGGTGTGACACAAGGTTGTAGTCTATTCCCATTAATATTCATCATATATGTAGAAGAAGCAATAAAGGAAAGGAAAGAAATATTTCAATGTGGCATAAGTGTTCAAGGAGAAAAAATCGGTATGCTACTATTTGTCGATGACATTGTCTTGTTAGTAGAACAGGTTGACTATATTGTTCACTGTCACGAACAAAATGCTGAAGGAAGATTTTGGACTAAATGTAAACCAAAGCAAACGAAAGTGATTAAATGTAGCAGAAATGATACCAAATGATTAAATATATAAATAGGGCCGCGTGGGATGGAAGAATTTAGTGAATTCTGCTACTTAGGAAGTAAAATTACAACCGATGTTTGAAACAGGAATGATGTTAAAAGCAGAATAGCACTAGCGAAAAGAGATTTCATGAAAAAAAAATTAGTTTCAAATATTATTCTAGCATTCAGAAAGATCTTTTATCATCTTTCTACAGCAGCACATTTCAAATTCTTCAAGTTTCCTTCTTTCTGGTATTCCTATAGTCCATGTTTTGCTGCCATAAAGTGTTGTGCTCCACACATGTTAAAAAGTTCTTTCTGAGTCCTAGAATAATATTTGAAACTAAAAGACTTCTCTTTTTTATGAAAGCTCTTTTTGCTGGAGGTATTCTGCATTTAACATCATTATTGCTTCAGCCATCGGATTTAATTTTACTTCCTAAGTATCAATATTTGCTAACTTCTTCTATGGCATCCGACCCTATTTTTATATTTAACCTTCTATTTTTAGTATTTTTCCGGCTTTTTGTTTTGCTTTGGTTTCTAATTAGTCTAAAATCTTCTTTCAGTATTTTGCTCATGCCGTTCAGTAACTTTTCAATATATTCAGCTTGTTCTCCTAACAGCAGCAAACATGTAGCATACTGATTTTTTCTCCTTGAACACTTACGCCACATTCAAATATTTCTTTAACTTCCTTTATTGCTTCTTCTGCAAACAAGTTGAATATTAATAGAGATACGCCCTTTTTAACTAATCCGTGTCTCTCATGATTTTCTGCTTTGATAACAACTACTTGATCCTTGTAAAGATTATAAAGTATCTCGGTATTTTATAACCAACTACTTCAAAATTTAAATGTCCCACATAACATTATCGAAAGCTTTTTCTAAATCAACCAACGCCGTAAAAGTATCCTTCCCCCCCCCTCTCCCCCCTGATTCGCAATTCAATTTCAAAGCTCAAGGCCAGAGTTGCTTCTCTGGTACCTCGGTTTCTCCTGAACCCAAAATGATCTTCACCTACTATCACTTCTACTACACTTTCCATTCTTCTGTATATTATTCTGGTCAGTAATTTTGAAGCATGTGATGTTAGACTATAGTGCGATAATTCTCATATCTGTCAGCTTCTGCTTTCTTCGGAAGTGTGAAGATGACATGTTCTTCATACAAACACATAGTTTTAATCTGATTTTGATGGAACTTTGCATATGTATACTTTAAAACAAATAGAAAAATACTGTTTACGTTTGATTTACAGAAACCTAAACCCTCTCCTCCTTTCCCCTTCACAATATTTTCTGTTGTTAATACAAACCCACTGTATTTAAGCGATTGTGATGGTACTTTACACACACATAATACAAGGCGGCCTGGTAGCGTAGCAGTCAACGCTTCCGACAGTTTATTTTATTTTGTTGTTGTTGTTGCAGGTTCAAATCCTGTGTTGGACAGAAATTTTTAGGAGTTGTATTTGACTATATCAGCTATGCCGGGACGTTCCGTGGTTCTGATTCCACGTTAAAGGAAAAGAATTGGCCTACCTTACACAAAAGCTTGGTACATCTCCTCCAGGAAGCTTGTACCAACATTCGGGTTGTGAACTAAGTTAGATTTTTTGGGGGCTCTTCAAACAAACACACAGGTTTTATCCGATTTTTATGGAATTTTGAGTAGGCATACTTTAAAACAAATAGAAAAATAGTGTTTACTTTTGATTTACAAAACCTAAAACCTCTCCTCTTTTCCCCCATCACCTTAATGTCTGTCCACGTTGTTAGTACAAACCTGCTGTTTTACTTATGAAACGTTTGTTACAAGATAAGGCGGTCTGCTAGCTCAGCGGTTAAGGCCATTAGTTCTGAAAGTTTCTTTCTATGCTCGCGGTTTCAAATCCTGTGCTGAGCAGGCATTTTCGGGAGTTGTGTTTGATTATGTAAGCTACTCCGGGACGATCCGTGGTTCTCATTCGACGGTAGACTGTAGGACCCTGAGGAAAGAAATTGGCCTTCTGCCTTTGACACAAGAGCTTGATACATCCACTTCGGGAAGATTCGACCAAACTTCGCGTTATGGGCTAATTTATATTTTTAGTTTTTGAAGTGATGACTTCTCTATGTGTGCTGGGAGATTTTTTGGATTGGTAAGATCGTATGAGTTCCCGTCTGGGTCATGATAATGTTAACAGCAAATTCGTAGCGGGCTAGTGGCTCAGTGGTCAAGGTGTCTGAGTTGGTAACGAAAGATCCCCGGTTCGAATCCCTGTCCCGAAGGAGTGGCGTAGTGGACCCCCAAGGTCAGCTCACAGCCAAGTTTGCCCATATGGCCTGAGGGCTTCAATATATATATATATATATATATTTTTTTTATTATTATTATTTTTTTTTTGCAGAACCTTGCTTACGGCAATTAAGACGGGCGCAATTCGCAGCCAATAAAACCCTGTCATCATGTCATTACGATCCCACGGAACTATTATTATTTAGTATATCTGTAGCTATAAGTAAGACGTGTTGCGCGTATGACATTCAAAATTGTAATTTTCACTTCTGTTGGCAGTCTCCAATGATTAACAGTTTATTTTTTATGTTTATTTATTTTTACTGTTAAGTCATTAACCATACCCATTGACGCGACCGTGACTCGGAAGACGTCGCGACTGTAAAAGAACACGCGACTAGGGTAGCCGCAAGCGACTCAATAGCGATGTTAAATTAATTCGCAATGTACACTCTTTGGCAAAAAAATTGACTGTGGGCGCCTGAGTCTAAGTCCGTTATTTCGCACAACGTGACATCATTGCGCGTATTCAACTCAGCGACATCTGTTATTCATTTCCTTAAGTCAAGCCTCGAACAAAGCAGGAAGACTCCGCCCACCCATTGACAATTATTCTTGGCAGGGTAGTTCATCTATCTTTCCCCACATTTCAGTAAAAGGCTACTGACCGATCCCGAGACAAGTAACGTATTTTACTGTCCCTGGATTGACTGTAATATTCGGCAAGATATCGCTGAACATACCTCAACCGGACGAAATTCGGTTCTAGCTATACTTTTCTTAAATTCAGATCGTGAAACATATCGTTTAAGTTGTAATTAACATGATTGCAATAAAGCTCAGTAAAAATGAGGTTCAGTTATACATTTTATTCCAAATGATTAGCGTAAAACTATAACGATATTTATTTATATAATGATGTGGCTAATCAGTTGAAATAATGCAACACATAATGAGGTGTGTGGTCGGACAAGTGGGTGTAAATGTTCAAAGATCAAGAATTTTTAGTTTTACAAAACTATTGAAACGATTAAAAAGAGATTATTTCGGATAATTGTCTAATGCCAGTTGAATGTAACTGACTTCCGAGGCAGGAAAGGATTGTTTACACACTGCACGAGCCGTCTGTGAACATGTGCTCCGTTTGCTTGTGTCTAACCGTCTAGTCTTGTAAACGCGTGGTCCTCGGTTCGAGTCTAGGTTTTCCAATTATTTTTTTGCATTTATTTTAATCAAGTCGAACCTACAACTGGCTTATGCGTAAAATATAACATCGACTCTTACCTACTTGCGTCAGGAAATAACATACTTAAGGAAAGACTCATAACTGAGTGCTTCTTAATAAACTGCACACGTAACTATGAAACCTTTCACAGAGGTAACACTGAAAGAAATCTTCTCGGGCTTCAACATCGTCGAAATCGTGTCGTCTGGTTATGTTAGGTGGACTATAACGAGTTCGCACCAACGTCAGGGAGAAGAAAGACTAAATAATATTACTATATCAATTTATTATTATGCGTCTGGATTTACGATTCGTCTACTTCTAAGTCATTAAAGGTGGGAAGGGAATGGAGACAATGGGAAGGAATTCGGACCATGGGTTTTCGAAGAAATAATCCCGCCATTCACACGAAGTGACTTGGAGAAACGAAGGAAAATCCAAATCTGGATAGCCGGTTAGGAATTCAAACCCGCTTCCTCTCGAATGCGGAGCCATAGCGTTAACGCTCAGCCATTAGAATCATTTTTCAATATTTTTCGTATTTGGTCTATGATGCCATCCATAAAATTATTTAAAAAATCTATGTTTACGTTTACGTTTACGTGTAAGAATAATAGGAAACATAATAATAATACCTCTTTAAGACTGAATTTTTCACTCCAAATAAAGTCTGCAGTGAGTCTAAATCTAATATGGGGATATACGATTTTATATGCGGCCCGCGGAGTTATGATGCATTGCCAAAGTAGCTCGCAAGACCGTTTTGGCTGCTCACCCATGGCCTAAGTCATCAATGTCAACGTCAACTTCTTTCTTTTATATACTGTTGTTCAAATCATCACCACCTTACAGTTTCTCTATGAATTCTTTCCATCGGTTAGTTCTATCCTCTGAGCATAGAACAGGTTTTCTATGGACAGCTTTAATGATTATTCCTCCATTTTTATTTCTTTATAATTCTGGTTGATATTCCTATATGCCATATTTACTTTACCAACGATCATTTCCTTTTCTACTTCTTCACACTTTTCTTGTAGCCATCTTCATTTCGTTTCTTTGCATTTTCTGTTTATTTGATTTATAAATTGTCAGTATGCTCTCTTCCTGCTTCATCCCGAGCATTTTTGTGTCTTCTCCTCTAATCCATTAACTTCAAAATTTCGTTTGTGATCCAAGATATTCTGGTTGTTTGTTCGCTAAATCCAATGATCTTTTACCTGCTTCCATCATTGCGGTCTATAATGCATTCCATTCGTCCTCATTTGAACTCCTTTCAGAATTTCTTCTTAGACTATTTCTGCAAACTTTTTCTTTCGTTATTGATTGTTTCAATTTATTTACTTTCAATCTCTTCTGCTTGTATTAATTCTTTGTTCTCAGCCTGCACTTCATAACAGTCAGATAATAGTCAGAGTCTATGTCTGTTCCTGGGTACGCTTTACAGTCTGGAACGTGATTCCTGAATCTCTGTTTGACCATGATATATCTGCCTGTATCCCCAGGACATTTCCGGGTGAATATCCTTCTAGCATGATTCTTAAATAGTGTGTTCGCCATGACTAGCTTATATCTTTCACAAAATTCTAAAACCTGCTTCATTGCTCATTTCTTTCTCGTAGATCAAAACTTATTCTCCTCTTTTCCTTCTCCCACTATTGCATTCCAGTCATCCATGATTATTAGATTTTCCTCCCCCTTCACATATCGGATTAATTATTAAGTTTCAGCGTATATTTTCTCTATTTCTTCGTCATCTTCGTGTGACGTTGGCATATACACTTGTTCCAATGTGGTTGGGACGGGCTTAGTTTCTAACCTCATCAAAATAATCCTGTCACTAAACTGTTCATAATAACTCACCCGTTTCCCTACTTTCTTATTCATTACAAATCCTTCACCAGTGACTCCTTTGACAGCTTGTGAGCTAATTATCCTGTGTTCCCCAGACCAGAAATCCTGTGCGTCCCAGACGAGAAATCCTGTGCGTCCTTCCATTTAATCTCACTAATCCCAATGACATCTAACTTAAGTTGTTCCATCTCCCTTGTTAGGTTTCGTAACCTACCTGCACTATTCAGACTTCCAACATTCCACGCTCCGACTCGTAGAATGTGTCTATCCATTCTGATGACTCCTCCCTGAGCAGTCCACTCCCGTGATCCGATTAGGGGACTATTTTTCCCCCGAAATATTTTACCCATCATAGCATATGTAATTTGGGAGTCTTTTTTGCAGTGGTTTCCCGTTTCCGCAGGCAGTATATCATTTGTGATGCATCCTCCTATAATCAGCGACTGTTACTTCTTTGTGGTGAACTACTCTCTGCTACATTTTATTAACTAGTTTCACGTATTTTTATTTTCTCCAAAATAAGTACCTTTCGTTGCCATATGTGTTTTCAGCGTATATAAAATATATTATATTGATTTTTACTGTTGAAAATGAATCATTACGTTGCTAATAAATCAATGATAAAAATTTGTGACATTCTCATTTTATTGATATTTATTGCTGATGTTTATTCATCATAAAATTCGTGCCAAATTTTAATAAATTAATGGTGGTAAGTTATAATCCGAAGGACTGTGAGTTTATTTCACACGCGGGTGAAGTCGCGGACACTGCTAGTGTTACAAAAATATAGACCCGTGAGACGAAGAATTGTAGCTTGACGCAGAATGAAATGGAAGGATGTGTAAAATGTCTGAAAGCAGTGCTAACAGCCCAGTCTGTTCCGTATACGGCTGGATATCGATGCATTTCCTATTAAATGTAAATGTAAACCCCAATTTGTACAGCGCATTGTGATTTTTTATTATTATTATTATTATTTAAGGAAGCATCGCGAAATTTACCTGTAGTGATTGGGAGAAACCATGGAAAACCCAAATCTGGATGCCCGGACGGGGATTCGAACCATCCTCCCTAAAGCGAGGTTCACCCACCATGCTCGGTACAAGAAGAGCTGAAATATGTATGATGGGATAAACACACGTAGTCTCTGCATGTGTGGAGGAACATTCCCGGCTCCTCCTAGCGTCTGATTGATAGAGTACACAGTGACTCCAATTAGGGGCGGAGAGAGGCGCAGAGGCGGTCCTTGTTGACGCAGGGCGGGCCGGGCTGCATACCAGGCCCGCTGCAGCGTCAACAACACACTCAGATAGGCTCTTGTAACCTGTTAGACTCCAAATGAAGTTGCCTCTAGGAAGAACATAACTCCTCTTTGATCTTCAAACTGCCATTTAGTTGTAGCGCCGATTTTTCGAGTAAAGATTCCATAGCTGAAAGGTTTCATACTCCATATCGTGTCCATGGACGGAACCTCCGCGCTTTATCCACATGGCAATCACAATGAAACACAAATACCATGAATCTCTTAAAACAAAACTTTTATTAAACGTCGCCATTGCCCAGGACGCCAACGTAAGAAAGTAGCTGTCGAAGATTTTACAGTCTACACAGTGTCAAATGTTTGAATTGAGTATTTCGCGATGGCAGGATTAATGGTTATCATTAAACTCGTGCGGCCATGCAGGTTCGTTGCCACGGTTGCCTCTGGTGGGTGAGCGGTAACGATCGCTCCTGGTATTCGGGAGGACACGGGTTCAAATCCCCGTCCGGCCAACACGGTCCGATTTTATATTGTTTTTCCACACCATTTCGCGCGAATGCTAGGATGATTCCTAAAGAAGGCTATTGTCATATTCCTTCTGGTTCCTTGCCTCTCCAGTCTTTAATGACTTTATTGTAGGCCAACATTAAATCCCGATAAAAAATACTCAAATAATTTCAGGCTAATACAACTATAGTACCTTATAGCCGGCAGCAGCTTTCCTTAGATTTCTGGGCTACAAATCTGACGCATAATCACTCTACTACTCGTGATTCTTATTACCTACTGCAAACACTCCAATTGGCTCAGCAACTGCTTCCAAAACTTGGGATTAACGTCGTACCTAGATACGAGAAATACAAACTCAGATTTATAAACAAAAATAACTAAGCAAATCTCTGGAAATAAACGAAATAACACAAACAAATTTTATGGCGTTTAGCTCGTCGATGTAGTGAAGGTCATTAATCACAGTTGGGAGTACAGTGTGGTCAAGGAATTATGCAGCTGTAGGAACCATCTTGCAGTCGCCGGAAGAAACCGGCATCTTCCAAGTGAGCCGGCCTCGGTAGCGTAGGTGCCAGCTCCGCGTGCCGAAGGCCGCCGGTTCGAATCCGGCCACGGGCATGGATGATTAAGTATTGTGTGTCTGTGTGAATGTCCTGTCCGTCCTGTGGCGTCCATAGATTGGAAAATACAATATACACTGGATGATGACTTATACACTGAAAAACTACAAAATTACATTGAGCTGGCTGTATGGCCTTCGTTGCCAAATGCCATATATATATATAAAAAAAAAAAAAAAAAATCTTCCTAGTGGCGGATGCTCAGAGACGATGTGATTAAGTGCGAGCCATCACATGACAAATCACTGTTGAGGTTAACTCACCTGGTCTCCTTACACGGCAATTCGAGTGGAAAATCGTTGCCGCAAGATCCTTTCAGAACAAAATATAAAATTACTAGGTCATTTAATCCGTGAAAAGTACTATCCTAGATACTAATATTACAGAATGAGGAAACTAACGTTATCATGGGTATAATAATCAAGATGAATATTGATTAATGACTCATATACGAAGTGCTTATAATAACTGGGAACGAATATATGAAGTTTCGATCCTGTTTCGGTTCTGTCACTTAGTACATTGTAAGCGCAACCTTGAATAGCCACCGCACAAAGAGAAGTATTTAACAGTTGTGTGTGCACATTGGTCTAGTGATCATCAAATCGTATCAGCTAAGACTCGTTTCCTGCGTGTATCATTGATCGTGGAAGAGCGGTGAATAAGGCGTCTGACTCGATATCGAAAGATCCCGGTTCGAATCCCGGTCTGAGCTAGGATTTTCACAAGACCTTAATCCTAACTTCACCTCTGGCACCGGTTGGTGTATAATGTGAAGTACCCCACAACGCATCCGTGATTCAGATTCCAAGTAAAAATATAGGTCTCCCATACCAGGTAGGATTACCGCGTTAGGTTAAGATGGCAGATTGCTCAGCCATCTAAAATCCAGTAACTTGGAGATTATTACCAAACGAGCATTTACCATTTCTGATCTTGGACTCTCGTCTATCCGAAAATTTTAAATACTTTGTTGTTATTACGAACCAGCTTTACCCTCGTGGGCGAACCCATGTACGGCAGATTCTACTAATTTTCGATGAGTAATGAAATCCTCTCAGTAAGCCGGGAAAGTCTCCACTCACACACTTCACTAACCCAGAGCAACAATAAAAAAACTAATTGTTACATTCTTCTTTCTTGCGTTCCTACTCCTCTCTAAAACTTATATTTTAAGGTAATATAATTAAAAAATATAGGTATCGTTATAATATAGGTATCGTTATAATATTTAACGCAAAGAAAAATTCACATTTTCTGTAAGTCGGTTTCACACCCTTGTCGCGTTTTTCGCAAAATAATTGAGAGAAAAGTTTTCGATCAACAAAGATGGACAAGTAATAATGTAAAAAGTTACAGGGATATATTTAAAGACTTCGAATGTTCAACATAGATATAATTTCCATGTAAATCACGAATAGCGTCAGCAAAAAATCGTAAATAAGTTAATAACTGTTGAATATTCTTCAGCCTCTGATTTCATATTTTTTGGATGGTTCTTTCTATGCCACTTATTATTGTTAGCAATATCTGTATTGGTCAATGGTACAGTTGCAAGCTGTTTTACGAACTGCATACTGACGACGTTGGCCACAGACAAACTTTACCCAAGTGGCATTATCATGGTTCTTAGGGTGCGTTTATGTTGGAGCTGCGATAAACGATGAGAGCGACGATAATAGCGAAGCGAAGAAAAGTGAAACATTGTTAACAATGGAGGTGTTTATACTGGAGCAGCGCGCAGAGCAAGGCATAGTAGCAGAGCAGCGATGAGAGCGGCGCTAATCGCTGCGAGCATTTTCTATGCTATTATCGAGTGTGGCTGCGACCGTTTGATCGGTGAAGTTTTTAGTAGGTCCCTTTTTTGGTACTGTAAATACAAAAATCACCATAAAAGATTCGTTCTAGACAAATTGTTGGATGAAATGGCCACTAAATATAATAAAACAAACAATTCTAAACGTTTTTAATTCGTGCGATTTCCGTAATTTAAACTCATTTTAATGTGTGAACACTACAAACTGAAGATTAAAGTAAAAAAATAAAATATTAATACAGCCAAAGAGAAATTGTACATAATTTACTGAAAAAATATTTTTCTATTAAAATTAATTTAAATTATAAATATCAAATTAAATTCATAATATGTAGAAATTCGTATTAATTTATTTCGAATTTTAACAAAAGTAGATTTTATATAAGATGCCGGTATTTTTTGCAGATTGGTTTGGCCTTCCAATATTGGTGTCAAATTCTTAGGATTTTAAGTGTTAGTTTCTTCGAAATTCAATACCTATTCAGTCAATAATATTATGAAGCAAACAAATGGTCTTATTAATATTGTCAGTTACGACTACAGAAGTATCTGTTGTTGAGGCTAAAATTCTCCATTTAGAATAAATAAGGCACATTTGACGGTTCCTCATGTTCACGATAACCTAGCATTGAGGTATCATCTACCTGCATCTAAATATTGTCTATAAAGATCTAATAAATTATTTAAAAATGGCTAAGCCTCGTCACCTACAAAAACACGAGGTTCAGTGATTTCAGAATTTGGCAGAACGATTTGGAATATTCTGTCTTCCATCTATTAAAGATACACACAGAACTGCAGATCTAACTGTTCTACCGTCACTCTGTTTATCACTACCTCCAGCTTCAATGTTTATAAATTTATAATTAGCATTGACCAATACTTGCAGAACATTAGGAAAAATTCTTGTAATTGTGGAACATGAAGCCAATGTGTTCAGGACAAGTAACTCTGAAGTATTTTCCGTCGACAGCGCCCACGCAATTCGGAAAATTAGAAATATTGAAACAATCTTCGGCTATTTTTTTACGAAATCCTGTTCCTCTGGATTCGTCTTATGAAGTAGTTGAAGTATTTTTCATAATTATTTCTCTTACAACTTCTAAAACTGTGGCAATACAACTCCTATACGAAAGAAATAAGCTAGATTTCTTCTACATGTCTGGCCGGTTGACAATTGTGCGCAATATAAAACACGATTCTACGCTACTATCGCAGCTCCAATATAAACACTGCACGAAGAAAGAAATTGAGCGCCGCTCTTGTTGCTGCGTATATCGTCGCTCTCATCGTTTATCGCAGCTCCAACATAAACGCACCCTTACGTGCATGCGTATCTCCTTCCAGTTTAGGTATTTACAGGGATATGTGAAAACTGCGACCAGTGAAATTTGCGGCCAACCTAAAATCTGCGACCAATACCTATTCTCTTTGTGTCATGCCGCGCCGTCCTAATCACTCTAAACGCCCCTTTAGACGACCCGACCTGGTCTCACTAAATCGTGGCCTGGAAGTTTTTACGTGAACAAATCATTTTACATAACACGCCCGAAACAGCCAAGTTAATTTCTATTTTTTTTTTTTTAATAGACATGCAAATGTTTCACAGGTTAAGTATAGACTTTTTTCGCACTCGTTACTGAAAGCTTAATTTTTTGCTGATCTGCAACACTGTTCGGAAAATCCAGTGCGGTACTAACTAGATCGGAGTGGCCGAGGTCGTCTAGAGGCGGCCATACACGATCGCTCCATCCGTCCAAATGGAGCGATGTCACTCCATTATCATGTCGTCTGTGGAGAAATTTGATGTGGATGACGTTAACCCACAACTGCTGATGGTAGAATATTCTTTCCTACACTAGTTTTTTATCTGCTTAACGTCTCTCTAACAGCGAGGTCTTTAGAGACGGGAAAGGATTGGGGGGCAAGGAACGGAAAGGAATTCGGCCATGGCCTTTTGAAGGAAGCATCCCGGAATTTACCTGAAGTGATTTGGGAAACCATGGAAAACCCAAATCTGGATGCCCGGACGGGAATTCGAACCACCGTCCTCCTGAATGCGAGGCCTTCTGCACTAGTAATGTGAGGCAAAGGGAAATTTTGCATGAAATCTACTACGATTCTGTAAGTATATGGCTCGTTATTATAATTCTTTTCTACGTCGAATAAAACTTGTATTTTAATAACAGTTATAAACTATACAACATCTGTAGTGTCAACCAGCTGTTTAGAAACGTAAGCTGCACACGTAGCAATCCGCTCAGAGCGCCGGCGGGGCGGCTTTTAACAATACAACCAGTTTGATCCTATTCTATAATAAACATACCGCTACAGCATTGTTGAGAATTCTGGCCGCAGATTTCACTGGCCGCAAATTTCACTGGGCGCAGTTTTCGCGACACCGTTTACAGTTCTCATAATCGGTGTGGCATAATCGGAGTTGTCGGCTCGTTGTGTTTCATTATTGGAGAATGTGGTCTGGCCACCTAATATTGTCATTGTACTGTACGCTTGTGCCAAGACTTGCGATGCCCGATGATTCGGCTTTCCGGCCGCCCACACTTGTCATAAATTGTATGGCTGTTCTCTTGAATCGCTGTTTCAAGGTTGGTAGGCCGCTGACTTGGTGTAAGACAGTTGTAAGCGTATCCTAGGGAGTTTATATGAAAACCGGATAACCCGACTTTGCACCGTTTGTAGCCTTTTGATGTGAGTGTTGGCAGCGTTTCCCTACACCACAGCAGCGGGCTTGGTCTGCAGGTAAGGTGGATGTAGGATTGAGTGTTGTCCCGCATCGCAGTGTGCACACTCGGTTGCTGTTCAGATTGCCCTCAATACATAGTAGGCAGGATAACCTATTATAGCCAATTCCATCCCAAACCGCTTAACAACGCTGTCTTCCCGATATGCCAGTGTCGACGATTGTAAAAAAATACGCGGTCTCACAACTATCGACAGATATTTAGAATGTAAAGTAATACTTATCTCTTCTCTGTGTGTTCAAATTATGGGTGGCACGAGGAAATAAGTGTCAGGACAATACCTTATTTCTCTAATCTTATCTTTCCTTCACTGGTTTAACTGAAGTATTTAATCGCAGTCGTAAATGAAATTTGGTGTTTGCTTATTTTATCCACACGGCGCTCATTACCAATGTATGCCTTATACCTGAAATCAAGTGCAAGTCAACTTTTCCCTTCAATGCACCATTCCTAATTCTTCCACCAATATACAGTACATTCTAACCTCATTACACGTCATGTACAGTTTCAGTATTCTCTTTACTCTGCTCCTAGGGCTAAAAATCCTAGTTGTAACAGGGATTTGTTTACATCCAAAAACATAGATTCAAGACAAACGAAGGCCTAACTGGCCCTAGTTGTCCAATACAATCATACAAATAATACTTGGAAAGGGCAAGAGTCAGATGAAAAAGCTGAATATCACGGTAGTCTCTTGCTCTCTGAGCTCAACGTGTTGTTCTGTATATAAAAAATCACTGGCGCACTCACGAAAGGATAGGTTTTAAGGAGGATTTGAGCAGGTATATGGTAGATGGGGTAGTTACTGCTCTGTATAGGTGAAACAGGAGCGGTAACTGTAAAGAACATACAGAAAACAACGGGAACGATACCTGATGAGGAGGTGTACACGCCTCACAATTTTACTATAGTTTTTTTTCACCCGGGAACCAGAAAGAATCCATGCACAGACCCTGCTTTATCCCTCATAACCGTCAATAGATTTTGTTCTATTGCCATATCGAACCCACGTTCCTAATCAAAAACCAATGATCAACTTTGAAAATTCAAGAGCGGTTATTCACTGAGGTTTCTCTTCCGTCTGCTAGACGTAAATACTCTACATCGCCTGAAACGAGCAATAGAGGAAACATGACCTTGACACAGAAAAGGGGAAGCTGTCAATTTCCAGATCCCTCTGGGCGAATAAATATTTGCGCTAGGTTCACCTGAAGAAATTCATAAGCCATGTAAGAAAAATGAATTTGAATAAGCCTGTAAAATGCTCTTGTGTTAGACTATACCTGCTGCATGTATTGTTTGGCAGAATCTCACTAACGACGAATAATATAGTGACCAACATTGGCAGCGTATCACCTTGAGCGATTACCCTCTCGCTGTAGGCCTCATAGTACGGCATGCAACATCGACACTTATAAATACGTTTTAGGTTTAACACAGACTTATTTTTATTACTTCTCTTTGACCTGGACGTCAACAAGGCGTAAAGTCATAAGAAAAAAAAAGGTATTATACACACACAGCTTTCATATTCTTACTTTTTGACACATCAAGCAGGGTGGATGTTCGGCATTCGGTCCACCCAGCTACTTTTTGCTTATTCATGCTTTGACGAGATCACTCATTCCGCCTCTTTCCTTGTTCCCAATCCTCTCGTCGCTCTAGTAACCTCGTTGTTGACTCTTTCACAACACAGATTGA
>CM061919.1:38632574-38656737 GCA_031002005.1 Vandiemenella viatica
TTCACGTAAACTATTCCGGATTTGTATGAAGATTCTTCATGAACGACAAGTATCAGCTGCTGAATGTGTTTTCCGTCTATGTCACATTCCTCAATAGTTCGAGAAGCTGTGTGTTCCTTAACAGTAGAAAACCGGAACAGCGATATAGATTGTTGAAATTTGACAAAACTGGACACGTCACTGGATACTACAGTAACATATTTGAAAGGTACGAAAAACGTCCGTTAGAGCATCATGATTATAATTTATCAAATATGAGCCTTACAGAGTTTGCGATGTTGTTCGAACCATTCTACCAAAAATCAAAAACAAACGAAACAGAAGAAAGTATTGATCATGATGCTTATGAAGTTCAATCAAACGTCCGTCGTCAACTTATCACGTTGACAGATAACAGCAAGATGGCTGTAAGAAATGTTCCTGCAGTTGTGAGAGTGCCGTACTTCATAGCATCGTCTGCTACAGAAAACTTTTATTACAGCTTGCTAATTCAGTACATGCCTTATCGGTTAGAAACTGAATTACTGGAAGGGTTCGCTAATGTAAAAGACGCTTTCTTAGTTCGGGAGGGTCAACTGAAGGCAGTAAGCGAACATATGGAGCAACATCGAGAGCGTGACCAACAGCTTGAAAACGCATTTAATCAAGTGCATGCTTTTCAAATTTTTGAAGAAGTAGAGACAATAAATCCTGAATGCGAAGACGAAGAATTACCCGATATAGTTATGACTAACGAAGAGTTTCAAAGGGCAAGACAAGCAATGAATATAGACCAGACACAGCTATTCAATTTGATTACAGAAAGTATAAAGAAACAAATTAATGGAGAAAAACAACGAGAGAGAATTTTCGTAACCGGTAGAGCAGGGACAGGAAAAACGTTTCTCTTCAACTTGTTAAAACATCAAGTTAAGCTCTCACTGGAGTTGCAGCACGATTGATTGGTGGATCTACGTTACACAGTCTATTAAAATTACCTGTACAGAAAGATGGAGTCATCGTCAATATGCCACTTCTTACTGGTAACTATTTAAGAGTTATGCGTAAAGTATGTTGAATTTCTTTTCATAGATGAAATCTCTACGGTTCCCTATGAGATGCTTTGTATGATTGATTCTCGTCTGCGTCAACTGAAAAGCGCAAACGATTTTTTGTGGAGGCATAAATGGCTTATTAGTCGGTGATTTGATGCAGCTACCACCTGTTCGAGGAAACCAAGTTTATCAACAGCCACAATATATGAAGCTACTCATTTATGGCGACTTTTCAGAATGATTGATCTTAAACAAAACATGCGACAACAGGGAGACACGACATTTATTGACATTCTTAACGCTTTAAGAGTTGGAGAATTGACATCTGAGCATCTTTCAATACTCATAGAAAAGATGTAAGAACGAAGACTTTCCCGGCGTATGACTGCAATGTAGTCTTCACGGGTGTACCGCCGGATAGTGTTGTGGAAACACAACACTATCCGGCGGTACACCCGTGAAGACTACATTGCATTCATAGAAAAGGTTTCAACAGATGCTGCCAATGAGTTCTCAGTTGAAAAAGCATTAAGGATCTACCCAACAAATTATCAAGTGGACAAGCACAATAAGAAAGTTCTGCAGTATATTCAGAGAAAAGGGACTAATATATATACCATAAAAGCACAAGACAAACTTATTGATGCCACACGAAATCTATGTAACAAAAATATTGATTCTGTTATACCTGATGACACCAATAAGACAGGAGGACTTCCTAAGGTATTGAAAATTTTCGTGGGAGCGAAAGTGATGTTTAGATCAAATATTGATGTGGCAAAAGGCCTAGTAAATGGCAATATTGGTATTATCAGTGAAATTATCTGGCCACTCTTCCGACGCGATCAAGTGTATGATACGGACATTCCGTCAGTCCGTGTCGATTTCGGAGCATTTACATCTACATCTACATATATACTCTGCAAATCACAAAACTGTGGGTGGCAGAGGGTGCTCAGCTCCAAGCCTAATCTCTTTGTTGTGCATTCCAATCTCTAATGGTACGAGGAAAAAAGGAATTCATATAAGAATCAGTGCGGCACCTTATTTCTCTAATTTTATCTTTCCTGTCATGCCGACCCAAATAGGTTGGTGGACGAAGTATTTCACTACACTCGTAAGTGAAAGATGGTGAACATATAATTAAACCAACAGCAATACAGTTTCCAGCAAAATACAGCTATGGTACCGCTGAAAGGCGAATGTTGCCGCTAATCCTGAGTTGGGCATCTACCGTGCACAAAATGCAAGGCTGCACTGTGGATTATGCGGTTATTTATTTGGGATCGCGTCTCTTTGCTGCTGGACAGGCTTATGTAGCTATAAGTCGTGTAAAGTCACTGGATGGTCTGCAGATAGAAGAGCTTGATTGCTCCAAGCTTACAGGAACAGTTCCGTGTAATGTGGCCTCGTTAGAAGAAATGGCCAGGTTACGCAAAATTTAATAAAGTGATTTTAATTTCATTGTTATTTTAATGTCTTTGTTAAGCAATGTGAAATAAAATGTTAAAATAAAATTTAGAGTTTTAAAAAAATTAAAAAAAAATTCTTTTGTAGCAGTGTGAACTAAAAAGTTAAATTAAAATTGTAGTTTAAAAAACTAAAAACACGCTTTTATAGTAATTTGAACTAAAAGATTAAAAATAATCATCTTTAATTATAAACATTTTGTTTAACAGCGATAGTACGTTCCACAATTCAGTATAAATTAATTTTTGAATAAGCTTAAAGAATAAAGTCACTGATTACAAAATTAACTTTAATGTAAAAAAGCGTGTGGTTCTCTCTACATAACTTTTGACAATGTCTCTATCTTTACAAACAGACAGTGACAAAAAATATAAGACAACTGATATGGCACCCCACGCTTTTTAATTTTGTAATCAGTGACTTTATTCTTTAAGCTTATTCAAAAATTAATTTATACTGAATTGTGGGACGTACTATAGCTGTTAAACAAAATGTTTATAATTAAAGATTATTATTTTTAACCTTTTAGTTCACATTACTATGAGAGCGTGTTTTTAGTTTTTTAAACTACAATTTTATTATGCTGTATTGGATGCTCATGTTTTGTTTCTCCGCAATCAGTTTGTGTATGATTTACACTAATATATATATATATATATATATATATATATATATATATATATATATATATATATATATATATATATATATATATATAAATAGACGTGTGTTTCCATATATTTCACTTTTCAGCCATCACTATCTAGCACAGATCACTAGTGTTTGCGTGTTGAAGTAGCATGGAGTTTCCTGTCGTGCACAACGTTGGCCGAATGCCGACAGCTGTGGGGGTGTAGGAGATATGATGGTTAAAAGTGGTCGATGCAGGGCATTTTCATATTTCGACCAAAGACTTGTGAATCCTTATACTTATCTTTCCTTCCACAATTTTATAGGATAGACCATTGATGTTTGTGTGTAGTAATAGCATCGAATACCCATCATGCACTATGGTGATTAGATGTCGGTAGCTATGGAGATGTGGGAGATATGGAGGTTGAAAGTGGTCGACCTGCGGCAATTTCATATTTCTACCAAAGACGTATGTGTCATGTTCTATCACTTTTCAGTCAAAACCATCTAACGCAGATCACTGGTGTTTGTAAGAGTCACCCATCGATCACAACGTTGGCCGAATTTAGGTAACTGTACGTGTGTGGTGGTTGTAAGTGGCCGATCAAGGATATTTTCGTATTTCGACCAAAGACAAGTGTCTCCGTATATGTCACTCTGCTGCCACAACTACATAGCATAGACCATTGGTGTTTGTGTGTGGTAGTGGTATCGTGTCTCCTATCGTGTACTATGGTGGTTAGATGTCAGTGGCTATGGGGGTGTGGGACATACGGTTGTTGAAAGTGGTTGACTTGCGCCACTTTCATTTTTATACCAAAGACGTATGTGTCATGGTGTATCACTTTTCAGCCGAAACTATCGAGCGCAGATCACTGGTCTTTGTGTGTGGTAGTCGCACAGAGTCACCCATCGATCACAACGTTGGCCGAATTTTAGTAACTGTGGGAGATATGATGCTTGAATGTGATAGATCTAGGATACTTTCGTCTTTCGACAAAAAGCATATGTGTCCGTATATTTCACATTGCTGTCACAACTGCATGGCGCAGATCACTGATGTTTGTGTGTGGTAATAGCATCGAGTCTCCCATCGCGCGCAATGGTGGTTAGATGTCGGTGGCTGTCAATCAACATTCTTTACAAACACGAACAGTCGTGGGCACCAGCTAGTATTATTATAAATGCAAGAAATTCGGTATCTCTGTTTGTTATGTTTTGACGACAGAATTGTTAAAAGCGTTCTTGATGAAACTGGACAAAGAGATACTTTCTATCATTAGGAAGAAAACAAGATACTTTTTCAGGGATAAATAACATTTTTTACTAGCAATTTTGGTAACTAACCGCACCCCGACTTCCGTTTATCGCCATTTTTAAACATGTTACAAATTGATTCTCTTCATGAGATAGCTTGGGTAGTAGAGCGGTATGGTCCCGTCTCATTATCCCAGCTCCATGTGTTTTGGAATACCTTTTAGATAACCTAAGCTATCTGCATCCAATTCTAACAACAATATTCTAAGTTCACGTGTACGAGTTCGCGAGAAAGAGATAGTATATTTATAACTACAAGTTCTCCATCTACCATTTCTGTCTCACAATGTTCACTTCCGCCTGTCTAGGTTGCCTACATCAATTAAATCGTTATAGCTGGTGGCCATTTGATAACCTCAAACAAGAATGTCTCATACTTTCAAAGCAGTTAGCAACAGGTAATTGTTCAACACATATATAGTTAAATACATGAAACAAACATTTAACACAACTCTTAAATCAGAAAGCTCCAGAATATTATAGAATAGAATTTCGTACGTCCTTAGACTCTGCAAGTTAGCTCGAGCACTTGTGGAATGTTACATTAAACTTCACTATTCATGCCAGTCAACATTTCCCTTTAGTTCCAAAAATGCGAAAGTTCACGTTTAACAGCTTCGCTTTCAGAAGTACGAACTTGAATACTTTACGAGTGAAGCCGAAAAAAAAAAAAAAAAAAAAAAAACCATCAAACAGCAAAAACACCTCTGTTCAACCGACAGAAGCACTGAAATCTGAATAAATTTCAATATATTTCACTGGCCTACTGACGTCACATGAAAAAAACATCGACTACTGGCACAAAATCATTATTAAAACCGTCGAAGGAAAGACGTTAATCCGGGGTCGCCACATCAAATAATACCAGTTGAGTGCAAATCATGCTGTAAGTCTCTGCTACAAGAGTAGGCTCCATCTTTGATTCTGTCCTCCTTATATAGATTCATACTCGCAAGTTCCTCTGCCTTCATGCCTCGCCTCATCTGTGGTTAAAAAAAAACGCCCTCCACGCCCTTGCCACCTTGGCAATCATGCTTCTTTCTCAGTAGATTAAAAGCCCTATACTTATACATCCCGCGTAGTGCGATCACATTACCAACACTCAAATTCTCCGATCATACTAGCCAGTGAGACTAGCAGGCAGTATTTGTGTACCATCAAACATTACCGGTCGTTTAAGTCTCCTGCGACCATTTGTGGGAAACAGTGTATAAATACTATTATCTAGTTGACTTTTTTTTTTTTATAAGTTATCTAAATGGAACAGCTTGATTACTTAAACTGCAGGTTTATTTTATGAATGACAAAATGAAGTTTTTTGGTAGTAGAATAAGGCGTAACTAGGTGTGGAAGGCCCTATTCTTTATCACCTAAATCATCAGAGGCTGACAGATCAAGGTCACAGGCCACGCCCGTATATTTGTCGGCAGTTAATTACCGTTCTCCTCTTCTTTTTTGGCGGTGGTCCTTTATTTAACATCTGGAACTATTTAAGGAAACGCTGTCTTCAGTTCCTTTTTTTGTTTATCATTGTTAACTTTGTTTTTCGGTGGCATCCGGAACGCTCTATCTCCGGTTTTGGCGGTGCCTGGTGCTTATTAGACAAGTCTTGCGGGAACACCTCACCAAGTCTCACACTCTCTATCCCGCGGAAGCGAAACCGTTATCTCGCCAGACAACTGCCTACATTTTATTTCGAAGAAATATTCTTCCCGTAAGCATTTAGCACCAAACCGTTTAACCCGTTCCTTCCGTCGCCTATAAAGAAATGATATTGCGCACCTTTACGTATCAGGCACTTAAAGGACTCAGTTTTGCTGTACAGAAATATCCTATATATCTTCCATAGAGATATGTGTTATGAAAGTTGTTGAAATGTCACTCACATTTGTCAATTCATTTTACCTACAGGTCCAATCGATCCAATCGTCTTTAATTGCTAAGCAAGGTAAGAACAAACTCATGTACTACCTACGACCACACCCATGGTCCAGTGATAAGCATTTAAATGGTCAAGTGATCTAGTGGTCACAGTTCAAGAGTCAGAGGTCATGTTCAAAAGATAGAAGTTGATAGTTAAGAGGTCAGAAGTCATAGTTCAGCTTTGAACAGTAAACCCAACTTGTTACATGCATGCCGGGAGGATACCGTTGTGTGTAGTTCACCATATGTTGGGTATTTTTTTTTAATGTGTCACACATCCAAAATAGTCCGACCAGTCGTACTAATAACGAATGGTATAGGCGGAAAGAATATTTAGCATAACTATCTGATGAACATACACTCATGTTGTGTTATAGTGATATCAGTATCAATAGCAATACATTTTCCGATCCATGAAACGTAAAGCTACCGTTGAAATCTGGGTCAGTGTGAAATATAATTGAAAGACTATTTACCGAGATCTCCAAAGAATTGGCAGTAACGCTTGGTAATTAAGTTAAACGGGTAGGATATTAGACATAGTTTTCTACCAGTTTTCTTTTATATGTTTTAAAGTTAACTCACTCCGAGGAAATGAGAGGCACGTCATACCTCCGTAATTATAGTATTTGTATTAAAATTTTTTCTTCACTGAATAGATTGATCTATAAATAAACTATATACTTTGAAGTGAGCAGCAATGCCAGGATGACTTCATTAGACTACGATTTCTTCTACACCACAGCGTGGAAAACAACGCGACAAATGTACTCCAGTGACAACTTATCCATACGATTACTTGCTATGTCGGGATTGTTGCTTGATTTGTTGTCAGATCTAATGCTACTGTTGTGACATATTTTTGAAATGAGACGCTTGTTCTTCAATATCGCTATCTCGTGGGTAGCAAATTTCATACGTTGAATATCGTTTTCTGATTCATATGGTTGGCGATTATAGATTACCACTGGAACACTTTATTAAACACACCTTCTTGAATGCCTGTGCGTGCAGGAAGATAGTTGTCAAGGTAATGAATTTTAATAATTGGCGCTACTTAATTTTATGTCATCTTGAGCAAAATACTTGCTACAAACACGAATTCTGCAACCCGATCGTGTATGATAAGGTATATGCAAAGATGTAGGAAGGAAAATTCTCACTGCTATCAAACTCAATACGAATATCTACAGGGACAATTTTAACTGATTCATTTCGTTCTGAACAGTCATGGCAATAGACGCAGTTGGGATAAAGTCTTCACGGTTTAGTAGCGGCAAACCATGATCTCGTTCACAGTAAGACTGTTGGAATTTGCATACATTTCGTTCAAAATTGTCGGTCGGTTTTTCTTAAAGCGTTAATTAATGTTCTCATACGGGTACGCCGTATTATTTAGGAACACTTTGAAATTTGTGAGATTGCAGTGATCAAACAGGGCCGCACTTATTTCCCCTTTTGCGTTTCCTGTTTATTTAAAATCACAGAACTGCGAACCTAGGTTTAGTTGCGTTGATGTTTTTAGAGACCAAATTTGAGTGTTACCTATAGGAAGCGATGGCTCCTCCAATAGATCTTAACTTCTGAAATTAATGCGTAGTGCAGTCCTACTGACTATAATTTTAAGCAACCCTACTTTCTCTGTTTCGCCTCCTTGTAAATTAGCCATCACCTGTGCTAGTTTATTGGTGATAAATTTACTTTTTTAAGATTTAAATTGGCTTGTGAGTACGAATTTGTATCGTTCGTAGCTCTAATCAGTATTAGTGCTTGTTTTATATTTGCAAGTATCCTTTTAAAGGCTATCCTGCGTTGTTCAACACACCATTTATTTGAGGATCACCAAAAATAAGCGCCTTCCTTGTGGCTGCAACAGCATCGTTTCTATTTTTGTCAATTTCAGCTAAATTAAGATCGTAGCGAAATTCCTCAAACAGAAACGCGAATGGATTTGATGTAACAATTGAATTTGTAGCTCCTGACTGGTCTGATGTGATAAGTTTTCCTTCGAGAAATAAGAAACGTTCGCTCGGCTTTGTATATATATCATGGTTCTGAATAGTTATCCGAAGTTATCATTGGTATTAAACGTGGCTGGCGCATGTGGCTGATGGTTCAAAAATCGTTTGCGCTTCATCGACTCGTCAAATTCCACACTGGAAGTTAAATCAACCACCTCATCCAAGTATTTTCACGGTATAGCTTAAGTCTGTAGGAAAACGCTTTTTTTTAGGGGTTAATTGTTTCACTGTGGTTTCACGTCCGACAATTTTGTGAAGTTGACAATTCTTTTTAAAACGTGCGACCATTCTTTATATGTAGTCTGATAGTAAGGGTTTCTCCTAAAAAATCCACTAAATTACCGTTCTGGTCGAAAACTCTAATGTTGATGTTACTGAGAGTTTTCACTGTGATCATCTGATAGATGACATTAGCGGACACTTCTACAGTGTTATACCTTTGTGTCACAGTTGGAAAAAACTAGTGTATGTCTCGGCTTATCGTTGACGTAATTTTTTGTCATATGCAACACTCTATATATATCACATAAACTTTGAATATGTACACAGTGGTATGAAATCCAGGTTTTAGCACACGGTTCAAAAGTCCGGGCAGAGATCTAACTGAGTTTTTGTGTACTTCCGTGTTAAGACTACTGCATCAGAAAATTTTAAAGTCGGGGACCATGTCAGAATCAGTAGATTTTAAGAAAAGTTTGAGGAAGGCTATCTACCCAATTGGTCAAATAGTGTTTAGCATCAGAAAAGAGAAATTAATACATCCTATAATTTATCTACTTAAAGATTATTAGGGTAAAGATATTGCAAGAGTATTTTACCACCAAGTATTACATTTAACAAAATATCCAAGTACATTTCTGGCTGAACGAGTGATGAGGAAAGGAAAGAACATGGAATTACTGAAGTGGCTAGTTTTTGATAAATCACATAACACATTATAAAAATAAAAGCTCTGTTTAAAATATAAATTTTTAACTAGTAAAAAGTAATGCAGCATATCATACGTTTATTTTTTCCCTATTCATCATATATATATATATATATATATATTGGTATACAACAATACAGAATTACACACTTAACTATTTATACACCATATTTGCATAACAAATGGGCTATTTATTCCACATTTAATTATAGTATAAAGATAAAATTTTAAACAGTAAAATATTTGACTTTTTTACTACACGTTTGCATATCTCATGTGTTATTTTTTCACCAGTCATTATTTATTAGGAAATATTTATAATGTATGGATTTTTACAACATATTTGACTGTTACAGTGCATAACTTAGTCTTAATATGCATCGTTGGCTCTTTACTCAGCACTGATATATTATTGACTTTTTATACCTATTAATAAATTATAGTGCATCAACAAAACCCCACAGCAAATAACAATGTCAACTATTTGCAACAGGTGACTGCAGGCCAATATCAACTATTTACGACAAGTCATATCAAATATTCACCTCAGGTGGTCATCAACTATTTACAACTAATGTTTGCCACAAGTAACCATCAGTTATTTACAACAGTTGACCAAAAATCAACATCAACTATTTACAACAGATGACTATTCAATATTTACAACTCATTGCATCCCAGTTCACTGCAATATACACACACAGGTAAACATTATATTTAATAACCATTCACATATACTGTATTTATACAGTCACACACACATTCACGCAAGTCTACACTTGTGCTTCCATGGTAGGGTTCCAATCCCATCGTGCTAAATATAGCATTTATCATCCAAACTAGATAGACCTAGCTTGGATACTTCAAAAGGTGCTATTTTATGGAGGTTTTACTGAAAAAGTTGTTGCATGTGGTACTTGGTTGGAACTCCATGTAAACATTCACTATTATCTGCTTTTTTTTTTTTTTACTGTGCCTGCCAGACCCTTGGCCCGTCTTGAGGTCTGGTTAGATTCTAATCGCAATGTATACATTTTCGAACTATGACCCGGAATCTCCACAATCACGGAACCATTCGCCTCGTCCTTCACTAGCCCAAGAACTAGGGTTTTATCTCGAAACGATTGTTCGGCTTATTTACCCCTGTTGCGTCTCATTACTTCATACGGATCACAGTTGTTCATCAAATATAACAAATTGTCTGTGCCTGTATAAAGTAATCTCGGGAGTATAAATTGTGGACTGGTGACTTCATAGTAAAATCGGTACATCCACAGCTCAGGCAGACAGAGAATGCACGTCTTGACGTGGACCGGCTAGCTGAATAATATCCGCATTTTTACCATTTCCAGTCTCTCTCACACTTAAAGTGTGGTGAAGATAGTTGCTTCCGGTCATCGCGGAGGGCCGCTCAAATTGCGCTCAGTATAACATCACGCTGTTTCTAGCGTTTTCCATTGTTTTTTGAAAATTGAATTACTAATTAGTTGGAAAAGCCTTAAATACTAACTTGGCTAATTGGTGGGAAAAAGTGTTGTAAGAGAGATGTAGTCTTTCAACCACGGTGACTAATTGAAGGATATTACCCTTTGTATCGTGCCCAACTTCATCCGCAAGCTCACACATAGCAGGAGTATTCGGTAATGGAGAATATATTGAACCTTATCCTCTAACGTAGACAAGATGTTGGGGAGAGTGGATGAAGAGGTGGCTTTGTGGTAGGTCCGCTAGAAAGTCGTGTATATGCTGGCGACCTCTAAAACGAAACCTCTAAGTGAGTTTAATACTATTCCGATAAAGTCTAAGGAAACCTCCAGTGGATAGATACTCCGAAATGGATGTTTACATCAAAATACATGTTGGTTTTTCTTCGCCATGTGCCGAATATTTTTCTTGGCATATGCACTGATAAGTATCACCACGAATTCCATTTTCGAAGAAAGAAGCATGTCGACCTCTATCAGAAGATACACCTCGCCACACGTTCTCTCTTGACGTAGCCTACCTCGAAAGACCGGGATCAGTGGAATAATGGACGAGGTCCAGAGTATACTACTCCAAACGTACATTCCAAATTTTTTAAATCAGATCCGCAAATAATCGTGCATCGACTCCTTGGACAGACTTGCATATTCACCAAAGTTTTGGATCCGAAAAATCCTCCATTCTTGTGTCACGTGTCCGTATTCATTTTCCGGAACTTTAGACTATGACAAAGAACTACAAAATTTTAATTTGGAGGAAGCGTGGCCTCTTTGAGCTTCCTCATCAAATACATATTTTCGTAAGGAAAGATTACTTTTCGCTTAACTATTTGGAACATTTAGGGATACGTGAAATGCGCGTAGGTTAGGCACTTGTCACGCTCCTCAAGAGTATCAAGCAGCTTCTTTAACGGTGACTGCATGAAACGGAACGAGTCCAGGAACCACTATGTGATTGACGTACCACTAACTTTTTTTTAGCAAACGAAATGTTATTTTCAGTGTTGGTGGACAGAATAACCATCCAATCTTCTACTGAAAATTACATTTATCGTGTGCAGCCCCCCTGAATTTGGCAATGATCGCGAATCTTAACGGCTCCCGGTGTAATGCCTTCACACCAAATGTGGCTTACCATACCACGGCTACATTGTGCTTCGTCATCAGCTGACATTACAAGAGGAGTAACCTCCTTGTAAATTTTTTCAATGAATTGGCCAGTTGAACGAGTTGTTATAGTAACCATGAATGTGTCGAATCGTTTCAGCTGATGGTATGTCACAGCGACAGGCGTGGGCTCGTGGCCGCTGCTGAGTGAGAGGCGTTGGGGGGTCGGGTCTGCACGTATCAAACGATTTCAACAATTATTCAAAGTCGCGTAAATGACGAATGGTGCACGCTGTTGGCAGCACAAAATCCTTAAACTTTAAGGTTTTGTCTTCGACGTCGAGTAGATCGACTTTTACAGTGACGCATGGTGCTCCAAGAGGGCTTTGCACCAGAAATTCTGCGGGCATCTATCTTAAATTTGTGTTGCATATGAATCTTTAGTTATAGATGACCTGATTACCCGTTCCAATTTCTTAATCCAGCCGTAGTGAAACTTATCTTGACACTCTGTAATCAAGAACATGTTAATATGAAATCCGTGATTGGATTTCTACCTTCTTGTTCCAAGCCGAATATTTGATCGAGTATTAAGGATATTGCCTCTCAAATTTGTGAATGTCTGTCAATTTTACAGGGATGTCTATGCCCGAAAAATCTAGGACGTACTTTAATATACTTGATAATATCATTCACGTTCTTTTGCACCTGTTAGCGAAATATCAGGATCATCCAAAGAAAACACGGTTATCAACGTTGACAATAATTGCTTTCTTTGTTTAGATATCGGATCGCAGAGCTATAAATGAAGAGCTCTGATACAGCGGTTCGAATTTAACTACGTGGATATCGAGGGAATAAACTTGATCCATCCATTTACTACTGTCCCGGTCCTGGAGTTCACTAAATCTCTTCATGACATCTTAAACCACAAAAACTTTCAGGGCAATGCTTAATTTACAACCAGACAGAGTTACTCCTTGTTTATTAGATTTCCAAAACAATAATAAGTTATTAGGTATAATAGTGAGTAATTATCGTTTGATTTCCGCAAAGTAAATATATTTATCGATAATATTTGTTATCGGCCGGTGATCTAGGCGGCCCCCAATTGATCGCGGGGTTGGATATGTTGTAGTTCAGTTTCAGCAAATCGTTTTGCGTAGCTTCTTATAAAATTATGAAGGAACAAGTAGCTTTGTCAACATGAACCGCGCTATCTACATCCATGTATGTTTAATGATGACGAACTATGGTCAGATGATAATTTAATGAAGTTGAGTATGAGTACAGTCTGCTCGAACACTTTGTTGCGGCTGGTGATAATTGACCAAAACCGTCGTATATTTAACTGGCAACATGAATGTCTCTCGATGGATCCAGGACAGAAGCCGAAAGGAAATAACTTCGCAGGAACGTAGCAAGCATTCAAGGTGGGTTGCCTACTATTCAAATCGCGACTTGTTCTTTATAAACAATATCGCACACTGATCACACAGTATCAGACTCGTAGTAATGTATTAGCTCCTGCGCTGTCTCTTCCGGAAATACGATCTTGTTAGTCGCTCCAAACGTCGATGCTTAATGCTCGCGCTAATGCGTCTATATACGCGCGAAGACACCCCGTCCACTGAAAGCAGATCCGCGAGACTCTGCCGCCAGTTTTCCGTTGCAGTTTGTGCCGGAAAGAGCTGTAACAATGCATTTCCACGAGTTGTAATTATTCACGTTGGAATCAACAATTCTGGCTAGAAGAAGAACTGCAGATATGTGTTAGTAAGAGATGATACTTTACTTTCTTAAAAAAAGAAAATGTCTTCCTAATTTTCTCATGTTAGTTTAGTTATATATAAACAAAAACTGAAAGACCTGCGCCCCAGGAAATGCATTATTAATTCAGTTTAATCTTATGACAGAATAATTATATATGTTTCTTTTCAAAATAAACTTAGAAATAGGTTAGTCATAAGAGAAAAATTATAGCTTGAAAACGGTACTCAACAAAGTAACTGTAAAGGGCGGCTGAAACAGCGATGCCAAAGCCAAACTAGAGAGGTATAATGTCGAACTGACTCCGAGGTCAAACAAAGGCAAATAAACTACATCGTGAATAATTTTTATGTATTAAGGGCCTTATGTTTCGAAATATTATGTAACTGGTTGAGTAGTTTTGTCAGAAACAATAAAAAATATAAATATGTAATACTATGCATACCTATATTATATAATACTAGCTGGTACCCACGACTTCGTTCGTGATTGTAAAGAATTCATATTGACAGCTATAGACATCTAACCACCCTAGTGCACGATGGGAGACTCGATACTATTACCACACACAAGTACCAGTCTTCTGCGCTATGTAGTTCCGGCAGCAAGTAAAATTTACGGACACACACAAGTCTTTGGATGAAACACGAAAATATTCATGATCGACCAATTTCAAACACCATATCTCACACACTCCCACAGTTACCGAATTTCGGCCAACGTTGTGATCGATGGGAACTCTGTGTTACTACCACACACAAACGCCAGTGATCTGCGATTGATAGTTTTCACTTAAAAGTGATACACCGTGACACATGCGTCTTTGGCAGAAATATGAAATTGCCGCAGGTCGACCATTTTCATCCCCCTATCTTCCACACCCCCATAGCTACAGACATCTAACAACCATAGTGCACGACAACAGACACGATTCTACTACCACACATAAACACCAATGCTCTATGCTATGTAGTCGTGGTGCCTTTCGTCGAAATACGAAAATATCCTTGGTCGGCCACTTACAACCACCATATCTACCACAGTACCACAGTTTCTGAAATTCGGCCGCTGTTGTGATCGAAAGGTGACTCTGTGCTACTACTACACACAAACGCCATTATCTGTGATCTGTAGTTTTCGCTGAAAAGTGATACACCATGACACTTTTGTCTTTGGCAGAAGTATGAAATTGCCACAGGTCGACCACTTTCAACCCCCATTTCTCCCACACCCCCATAGCTACCGACATCTAACAACCATAGTGCACTACATGAGATACGATTCTACTACCAAACACAAACACCAATGCTCTATGCTATGTAGTTGTGGCAGAAAAGTGACATATGCGGAGACAGTCGAAATACGAAAATATCCTTGGTCGGCCACTTACAACCACCATATCTACCACAGTACCACAGTTTCTGAAATTCGGCCGCTGTTGTGATCGAAAGGTGACTCTGTGCTACTACTACACACAAACGCCAGTTATCTGTGATCTATAGTTTTTGCTGAATAGTGATACACCATGACACTTTTGTCTTTGGCAGAAGTATGAAACTGCCATAGGTCGACCACTTTAAACCCCATTTCTCCCACACCCCCATAGCTACCGACATCTAACAACCATAGTGCACTACATGAGATACTATTCTACTACCAAACACAAACACCAATGATCTATGCTATGTAGTTTGGCAGAAAAGTGACATATGCGGAGACAGTCGAAATACGAAAATATACTTGGTCGGCCACTAACAACCACCATATCTACCACAGTACCACAGTTTCTGAAATTCGGCCGCTGTTGTGATCGAAAGGTGACTCTGTGCTACTACTACACACAAACGCCAGTTATCTGTGATCTATAGTTTTTGCTGAATAGTGATACACCATGACACTTTTGTCTTTGGCAGAAGTATGAAACTGCCACAGGTCGACCACTTTCAACCCCCATATCTCCCACATCCCCATAGCTACCGACATCTAACAACCATAGTGCACGGCAGGAAAGACGATTCTACTACCACACACAAACACCAAAAGTGTATGTTATGTAGTTGTAGCAGGAAAGAGAAGTATACGGAGATACGAATTTTTGGTCGAAATATGAAAACGCCCTGCACTGAACAACTTTAATCATTATATCTCCCACATCCCCACAGCTATCGGCATTCGGCCAAAGTTGTGCACGACAGGAAACTCCATGCTACTTCCACCCACAAACATCAGTGATCTGTGCTAGGTATTGGTGGCTGAAAAGTGAAATATAGGAAAAAACACGTCTATTTTTATATATATATAAGATTATACTTTCTTTACATAAATGGATTAATAGTATAATTAATTACTTAGTAGATTCGTTTCAACTCCAATTTTCTTCCACAGCTCTGATGGCATTGAGGTTATTTTTGATCCCACAAAGACGTTATTCCTTAATCAAGAACAATCATATTCTCAACACTTATGGCGCCTGTTCGTGCTACCAAGCCAACCATCTCGGATCTCGTCGCCCTCCAGTGCTCGCAGTCTCATTACATTCCCCGTGTTTGGATTACAGTAATCCGTACACACGTATATGATACAAGCATATTAGCGCGAGCATTATTCTCGCGAATACGCGTCCAGTGAACCGCCAGTCTAGGAACTCTCTACCAGGAAACCCTTGAAACTTGCAAGACGGCCGACATATGTTGCAGTGTTCTCTTCACTGCTATTTTGATGGTAAATGCGATGAATTCGGTCCTGTAGAGTTCAGTGCTATCAGAAAAATAAGGCCCTAATCGTGATTCACGGTGAGAAGCGACCAGTCTGGCTCGTCCTCTGCAGGGCGTGTTCCCGGTAGCATTCCACAAGTCTGCCCTGCCAGCAATCAGGCGGGCAGCCTCTTGCATACACAATGAGGCCACTGCATGCGGTAGGTCGCGTCACTGCGACTTTTCTCTGTATTCCGCAAACAAATATACAGTACTTGTCTATCGCGGCCAGCTCACAAACTCGATTTCTCACGAATTCTGCCTCTGTCTTGGCGTAGTGGGCTTTAAATTTTTATTAATTTTCATTTCCTAATGCGAATGACTTTGAAAAAGTTCCTGTTTATTGTAGGTACTACTGTAATATAATATCATCGTTAATTCAGTCGTATGCGAAAGAAACATAAAAAATCAACAGAAAAATACATAGAAGTTTTACTTTTGTCGTATACACATAAATACAAGCATAAGATTTTTTTTTTTTTTTAAATATATATTTCACTGTACAATGCAATCTTAAAGTGAGAAGGAATTCAAAGTTCTCAGATGTTATATGGGTTTTCTGGATCCAAACAGGGGTGTCCAACCCGTGGCTTGCCTGAAGATTTTTCCGGCCCGCGAGATTCATCACACTTTTACAAAATATATTTATTTTATAATGGTCACAGTAGTGGAAACCATTGAACTAACAATATATTATTTGTTCATTCAAATATTCAAAAATTATGAGAAAAATTATTCTTGCGAATATATGACAGATATTACCTGTTTTATTTATGAGTTCGCAGAGAAATTCAATTACATTCTGTTAACATATGATGCGCGTGCATCTTGGAACATGTAATATCACAGGTTTTATGATTCACTCTTAAGTGAATTTATCTAAATCTAATATGGGGTTATATAATTTCCTCTTCCCAACCTGCAGCCTTACGGGCTTCAGTATGCAGAAATAGTTCGACACAGTAATATTATAATTTGTTTTACAGTCTTACAACGCTATTAAAATTAACTACCTACTTGTCTTCATTACATTTCACAACGCGTAATATTCAATTGACATCCACCATTCAAAGATCACATGTTAAAACATTTTTCTTTGCCTTCAGTGTATAACATATAATTAGAAACATTAATGAGCTCTAATAGTGTGTGACGATTGAATCGTTTTCTATTTAGGTTTCTTTATTCTTTTCAGTAACATTATCATTCCATAATAATTGCTTCCATAAATACGAACTTTCTTCCATTCATCATCCATCAAAGATACTGCTCATCCTCTGGTGACATCTTTGACGCTTTTATCTACGGAAAGGCTAGTCGACACGTAACGTCTTGACTAACGTTTTACCTCATCAGATAAAACTGACCAAAAACACATGTTCACAATCTTACATTTTTTTCTTCCGTCTGAAGCTCTTTGTTTAAAACCGTGGATGAAGCATTAGTTTGGTGGTTCTTTCATCATGTCTCGTGATATTAAAAAGTTAAAATCGTCTAGAATATGGTTGCTAAAGATAAAAAGGTTCTCTCATGTGAATTTTCTTCGGGAATTACGTCATGAACCTGAAAATTGGAGCTATTATAGTATTTACTAATGGTTATGGACACTTATTTGAAGTTGCTGTCATTAATAATCCCAAAACTACAGCAACAAAATACGGCTGTGAGAAGAAGAATCTCACCCCAGGGATCAATACCATCACAGGATTGTTTGAGGAGAATTTGATAAAATAATTATTTATCTGTTTTGTATTTAGCACTACTACTTTCTAACTATTAAATAAATCTACTTTGTTTATATTTGTGTGTTTCTGTGTTCTATTAATTTGCAGTCGTTAACAAGCTACCTCAGTTTCTAAATCGTCCTCTATATTGCTGATTGTTTCTCTTGGGATTTGTTCATAATTTAAGAATAAAAGAAACTCGAAATTTCACAGAGACGATTTGTAAATGTAATCGATACTAGAACGTGATAGCTTCTTAACTTCTAGCAAACACTGAAAAGTATATTTTTAACTGTTTCTTTTGTTCCTCCAAGATTTTTCCTTGTCTCGGTCACTGTGGTCCTTCGACTTAAATTGCCAAATGAAATCATATGCAGAATACAACTCCATGACTTCCGTAAACAAATCATGTGACTACTGTTGTAATTTCGATAAGTCCAACGTTTAAAAACTTTTTTGAAAAGAAAAACTTATTTTCGCTTTGCACAAGCCGAGAGATGACTAAAGATTGAAGGGAAAACGTCAGTCAAACCGGAAAACAATGATACCACAGATCCGTTTTCTAGAAGTAGTCCGTCTTCATTAGTAGTATTCTCGAGGGGAAGCTGGCGTGGTTTTCCCCATGACGTCATAGAGGTGGGGTGGGAACCTCCCTCCCCTCCCCGCCGCGCTGCCACCTGTCAACCGCACGGCTTGTCATCACCGCTAACCTCAATTTGCACGACTATTTCTGGGATGTACCGCTAACCTATGACGCGACAGCAATGACACTCAATCTGAGTATTTCTGACACAACGCTTCCGCGGGCGAACAGCTGAAGTATCACACGCCATTTTATTTTCAGCGCACAATTAGCGTCGACGTCACAGGACACCGCTATCAAGAATAACATTAGGAAATCCGCTTGCTTGCTGTTAACGTTCGTTATGAAATTTCTTCCTAGTATTTTGTCATGTGTTATTGATATATTGAAGTATTTTAATCTTTGATTGTTTAAATTACCATAAATTAACTTCAAAAATTATTTATTTTCATAGTTTTTGGGCAAAACTTATTGTTTCCTTCTGCAAATACTATTATTTGGCACCAATAAGTCCCTTACTTGAAAATCCCCCCCCCCCCCACTCATCCTCTTTCTTATACCTCATACACATTTTGTAAGGTCATTTCCTTCTATGGATCTAACAGCCATTTTTTACCACTCCAATTGTCTTATTGCTCTTAACATCACATTTAATGGAATTTTCGGTGATATTTATTGGCTACTTATTTCATCCCAACATCCTCATTACCAATGTGTTACTTATACACTCACAGAGCTCTATTTCATCTGCTTCATGCTCTTTAAATGATACCCAACGCGACTCTTGTGATATGGCACTTATAAACTATATTCTCTCTCCATTTCTAGTATTTCAATACTCGTGATAAGGGTACAAAACTATCCCATCTTACTCAAGGAATATACTAAATTGCGCGGTAGGGGTTTAGTTAAATAAAAAATATAATTTATTGGTAAATCATACAGATTTATTGAAATACATTTATTGGATAATAATACATCATTCAGTACTTATAGTTTTATTTCATGTGCTTCATAGGCCTTTCTTGCCTTTACATATTGCCCCCCCCCTTGTTTTACCTACAGTAGTCAGCACCGAGCGTGGTGGGTGAGCTTTCGGGAGGACATGTGTTCGAATGTACGTCAGGCCATCATGGTTTCCTGAAATCACCCCAAGAAAAAGCTTGATATGCTGGAAATACTAGAATTTTTGAGTTAATTTTGGTATATTGCTTCTCTCGAAAACTGTCTTTTGGAATTAATGTGAATGCCAGGCGCTTTTATTTTATACACATGCAATTTGCATTATTCCACCAAGTATGGATCTGTCTGAGTATTCAGCGGAGCTTGGCCGCGACCCCCGTGGCATATAGCTAACCAGCGGTCAGCTGTACACAATTCTGACGCATCGCTGTCCTCAATTCCGACCTATGACGCGACATCAGGACACTCAGAGTATTTCTGACTGCCCCGTTACACACCATCACCTGAGGCGTTGCTCGCTAATTCAAAAGTAACACACGCCGTTGGTACACGTCTATCAAAAATATTTTCGTCTCGACATGCAGCACAGGACGATAGCCGCTATTGGCTATTAATGGGTACTTGTTCGTTAATTTTAAATGGGATGGGTGATAAACAACAATCATTTTTTCAACATCTGTTAATACGAAATGGCTGCGAGATATTAGTACCAATCTTATCCTAACTAGCTGCTTTACAGCATAGATTATGTAATACTTTTTTAACTATACATTGAGTCAATTTCAGATTCCTGCTACAATGTGTATAATTTTATTAGTGGTAGGGCCTACACTGTTTACAAATCGACGAACGCGGTTGTATATCTATCCCACGTTTTTTTAGTTTTTCAGTTAATTACCTTATATGTGCAAATATCTTATCAAGACACAACCTACCAGTTCGAAAGCGCTCTGTTCTTCCATATCTTTAATTTGTTTCACTATTCATATTTTTTAAAAAGTCCATATAACCAATCTATGGAACTGGTAAATTTAATTCACCTTTAATTTCGGCCTTAATTTTATTTTATTTCGTATGAGCGTAGTAAAATATGTCCTGTTCTATTCTTGAGGAACTTTGTCTCTTTCAATCAATTTTCTTACACAGAAGACACAAATAACTGCTTCTAATGCACTATTTAATTAAAATACTATTTTTGTTTTTACTGCTAGTTTTTCAAAATGAGACGGAAAAAAGTCTTTCGGATTCAATAAACGTGGTCTGGTGACTCAGTGGTTAAAGTGATTATTCTCAGAAACTCAAGGGTCCGGGTTCTAATGCCGATTGAATCAGGAATTTTGGGGAGTTGAATTTGATCACATGAGCCATGCCAGGACGTTCCGTGCTTAGGATTCCACGATAAACTATAGTTCCAACCACGACAAATATCTATGTGGAAGTGAAAATCCACCAGGTTTTACGACTGAAGGCGGGTTAGACTGACTCTGAGAAATTTTTTCTATGAGCCATTATGGTCCGTGGTAGATACTATGGAAAAACATTTTCTTACCTCAGCGATATATACAGCAGTAGTCTCTCTTGATTAGTCCAAGTTTGCACTGCTATTTTTGTGTGTTCCACTAACCAGCGTGACACGAAGGTGAAAGTCACAGACCCAGCACATATTAACAACGTCACAGGACACAGCTATGCACTAAGAATTGTTTAAAGTATGTTAATGGCATTACCATCTATACTCTACAGTTCACAAGATACAGAGAAGTTAACGTTAGCCATGACAAACACCCTATTTACAAATGTATTTACAGATAAAGTATGGAAAAACAGCCACTTTTCGAGTTCTGGAACATGACACATACTTTATGAAGTTTATATACGAAAAAGAGCTTAAAAGCAGATTGGGTCTGGGTAAAGGTCATATAAAAGTCTCGGAAAGCGCACATTTATACAACTTTGTAACACTATCAGTGACATCAAATGGTATTTTTCTGGTAGATACTATGATTTTATTCAAAATCGAGCTTCAGCTACATTGACAAAATTTGCACATGCAACCAAGCAGAATTAAAACCCAGTCAATTTTAAGCTAAAAAATTATGTGTGTGTGTGTAAGTCGACTAATATCTAGATTTGTTTGACACATAACCTCAGACATCTCGCTTCTAACTCTGACGCACCGTCTAAGTTTCAGCATGGCATTAGTAAATGCTGTGCGGCTGTTAACATTTATTATTCACAGACATGTAAATTTCGTCATAGTACCTTCGAAGAGAATTTTGTCTAAATCTATCAACGCAGCAAGTTACAACACGCAGCATGTTCAACAATGAATACGAGTCAGAGTGACTACATGAAAAAAAATTTCAAGGAGTCATTATGGCCTATGGTAGATACTATGGAAAAAAATTCTTACCTTAGAGATATATACAGCGGTATCCTCTCTTGATTAAAAATTTCTTGAAGTCACTTTATGTTTGACATCAAAATCAACCATCCACATTTAAAATTTCTTTATAAAAATTCTGGATGTTTTGAGACACTATGACTAAATCACACACCATTCATTTCACATTCAAGTCACTGGGGAGATATTAGTCACATTAAAGAAATTCAGATTTGGCATTTAGTGATTATCAAAGTGCACAGCCCAAGTGAAGCCCCATCTAATGTGTTTGAAACAGTTTCCATGTAGCTACACAGTTAACAGCATTCGGGATTATTTTTTGAGACACACTGACTAAATCTACTATAATAAGATGATAAAAGTTCAGAGAAAATTAATTTTAAATTTTTTTATTAATTTTTAATTTATACATCATCATCAGACAACATAATAAATCACTGTCACCACCATCATCAGATAACGTAATGCAATCACCATCACCATCATCATCCGATAACGTAATGCAATCACCATCAACATCATCATCAGATAACATAATGCAGTCATCATCATCATCAGATAACATAATGCAATCATCATCTGCAGCTGCATCTGCAGAAGAAAAGAAAAACAAACACATTATTCCAAACATCATGAAGAAGTCGATACAAACGATGAAACAAGGAACTTCCATACCGATATTTGACCAATTAACTTACGGGGGCATGAATCACCATCATGTGGCAATATTATGCAGTCATCAACATCCTGCATTGAATCTGTATACAAAAAACACATTATTCCAACATCATGAGGAAAACAGCATTGTATTTGATAATCTGAAATTTCCCTATCATCAGAAACATACACATGTAACCCAATCACTAACTTACCACAGCTGACAGATTCTAGGAAAACACCGACATGATGCGAAAGAACTGTTGGAAATTAAACAACTACATTAGGCTTAGATAATTGGAAATATTTAATAATAGCTGCACCAATGAGAAAAAGCATCAGATAAACAAGACCAAATTGATTGAAACACTTGTGCTCACCTGACTGCAAAAGTTCCTTCACCTATGATTAAAGATCGTCAATTATTATTTTGTCCAAGTAAAACACCATATCCGAATAGATAGAAGGAAAAGAAAAAACACACACACATTATTCCAATACCATACAGAAACAAGACATGTTTTTGATATTCTCAATTTTCTTATCATCAGAAACATAGACATGTAATTGTATATACTACCCCAACATGAATTTTACTTAAAGAAGATAAGTTTAAAATGTGAAACATTTCATTTGAGTCATTAACATACCACAGGTGACAGTGGGGTCAACATCATTTGATTGTCTTTCATACGCGGGGTATTCGATGTCTGTTAATAGCGCATGATCACGCGGAATTGGTATCACATTAGATGTAATTCCACGTACACGTTCAAGCATCGATTCTAAAAAAAAAAAACAAGATTGGATTAAAGACGGTTGGCGGAATGTGCTTTCAGAAAAAACCACAATATAACTCTACCCACGACAACATTCATGAAATTTACTTATAGAAGACCGGTTTAAAATGTAGAATATTTTCATTTCAATCATTAACTTACCACAGCTGATCGCCTCTAGGCAAATCCTCAGCCGATGTGAAATAACTGTTGGAAATTAAACATCTATATTAGTCTTAGATTACTGAATATATTTAATATATGCAGTATCAATGAGAAATTGTGTCAGATAAAAAAAAAAAGATTAAATTCTTTGAAATACTTGCAGCTCACCTGAATGCAAAACTTCTTTCACCACCGTACAAAGGCCGTCAGTTATTACCCGATCATACAAAAGAGACATATTTCTTGAAACCTAGTCACAACCACGATATTTACGTCAATGAACACAGCGCTGAGCGATTGTGGCAATTTATACCCAACGCAGGTAATGACTTTCTAAACGGTTATGCATACTGTATCTCGCCAAATATAGACGATTTCGATAGCAGGCTCTGTGTAACGGTACGCTCACCAACAATTTCTGGCTGTCCACGCAGCTCATATGGTTGCA
>CM061919.1:38657737-38680953 GCA_031002005.1 Vandiemenella viatica
CTTTTCATGTGCATCAGTTTTTCCTAAAACCAAACTGATTTTTACCTACCATCTCTACTACTATTCTTCCTATTCATCAGTATATTATTCTAGTCAGTAATTTGAAGAATTTGATTTTGCTTTTATTGTGCAATAAGTTTCACATCTTTCGTCTTTCGCTTTCGCTTTCTCCTTCAATTTGCCAAGAGTAATAATAAATCATCTGGAATCTCTCCTGGTTGGTAGCTTTTTGCCATCAGTTTAAAATGTCAAGAGATTTTAGAAGTTTTGTAGGAATCTCATAAATTCATTCAGAATTATTTCAGTTCGTATCTTTCAAACGTATTTTGTATGAACACGGAGTTAGGTTGACTTTTTTCCCCGGATTAAAAATAGTATACGATTTACATGGAGTTCTTTTTAAAAAAATAATACAGGTAAATTACTTTATTACGCAAACCTAATTCTCCTGAAAGGGATTGTTGAAGTCCGTGGATAAGGTGATTGTTTTCCAGCACCATATATCAGTTATTATATTATAGTTGTGAGTTTCTGCGATTGCGCATTTTAAGACACCTTCAAAACGAAAACTCCATAAGGTTTTCTCATGTATAGCAGAACAAGCACAAGCACATTGCCCAATAAAAAGTATTAAGATGTATTTTATATTGCGTTTGAAAATGGGAATTAGTTCTTGCAAGGCGTAACGCTCAATGTAAATAAACATAATTAAGGGTAACTCTGTGCTGTTGATTATGTGATTACACAATTGAAACAGTTACAGACTTTCGTAAGTCCATTCACTACGGATAAAGTGAAGAATTATATTTCATGTTCAGCGTAATATCTTCTGTTTCTTTGAACGAACAAATAGAGGGTGATTGCCGAAAAGGGTATATTCGGGCCTGCTCTAGATTGGGATACTAGGAAGACTGCCAACCTCAATATTAATAAAGGTAACATTTGATGCAGATGAAACGAGTTAAAGGCCAACTCCGTGACAGTCCATTACAGGAGAGAGACCTCGACCGAATGGATATATCATATTATTACTACTAATTACAATATAAGAAACCAACTCAAACCTAATTAGGGCATTAAGTTTTTATGACGCTCTGATATCTGTAACGAGGCTCTGGCTGTTTTCTGATTCACATTGCCCTGGACACGATGCAGGCTGTCATTGGTCCACGATAGTTAATATAAACAGATAATCCTGCCCGCTACTGGTGGTTGTATTAAACTTTATGACACACTGATATCTGTTATTAGTTCAATGAGACGTTTACCATATAACCTTGTGCAACATATTTTTGGACAAGTTCACACATAATGTGTATTTGGCTTCCAAACAACAAATAAAATTTCAAAATATAAGGTTTAAAGTATTGAAGTAAATTCCTTCATCATAGTATGAGTATTTGATACTGTATGTCCTGTTATGTTGGGCTACACTCTGAGCTTCGGATGGATATTCCCGCAGGAAGCGTTTCCGCATTGTTAAGGATTTAGGTTTGTCACAATTTAATTTAATTTAATTTAATTGCAATGGAGCACTACGCTCCGGTGGCAATTTCCCTACACACCCAACTTCCCCCTATCCTACACTCACCTACATTTGCCCTCTACAAATTTTAACTTTAAATTCTTTTAACGTTTTCGGTAGGTTATTCATCATTCCCCTTGGTAACTCATTCCAATCCCTGACACCCTTACCTAAAAAAGAAAATCTTCCCACACCCTTGTGCCTGAAATCGAGTGCCAGCTTGTGGTCATGGTCATCTTTTCCCTTCCATGAACTACTTTTCATACCTACTGCAATATCTTTCCATGCCTCATCGCCAGTATACTGCCCTGTACACTCCCATTAACCTCCTCATCCTCCTCCTGTCTTGCAATGAATCCCATTCCAGCTCCTTTATCATATCTGTCACTGATTGCATTCTGCGATAATTTCCAGAAACAAATCTAGCAGCCCTTCTTTGCACCTTCTCCAACTCCTGTATTTGATACTCAAAATGTGGGTCCCATACTACACTACCATATTCGAGCAATGGTCTTACCAAAGTTTTGTAACCCAATTCCTTTACTTCTCTCGTGCATCCCCTCATCACTCTCTCCAACAAGTGCAGAATTTTGAAACCTTTTCCTACCACCTGTCCAATGTGTCCTGCCCAGTTAAGCTTGTTATCAAATGTAATGCCAAGATATTTACATTTCAAGTCTTCAGCAAGCAATTCTTTCCCCACCTTATATTCATAATTAACCTTTTGTTTTTTATTTGTGTATCTAATTAAGCTGACTCTTCTTTGCATTTATCTTCATCCCATGTTTACCAACCCAACTAGATATCCTGTCCAGATCACCCTGCAACTGTTTACAGTCCTCTATCGTTTTGATTCTTTTATACAGCATTATGTCATCTGCAAACAATCTAATTTCAGATAGTAAACAATCAATACAATTATTCATTAGAATAATGAATAGCAATGGTCCCAATACGCTACCCTGCGGCACTCCCATTTTTACTTCCACTTCCTTTGATACCGCATTTCCCACCCTAACTTTCTGTTTTCTACCTTTTAAAAATTCTTCAACCCAGCAAATCACTTTCTCATCCACTCCAATAGTTTTTACCTTATTTACTACCATTTTGTGGCTTACTCTGTCAAACGCCTTTGAAAGATCTAGTGCTACACTATCAATTTGGCCTCCCTTGTACATTTCATCTGATATATCTTGCATATATCCCACCAACTGAGATTCGCATGAATACGAGTATCCTTGCCGACTTGAAAACACTTACGTTCCTCACATACATTTCTGATGTGGTTGCATATCAATCTTTCCATTAATTTACCTACCACTGAAGTCAAACTGATTGGCCTGTAATTTTCGACTCTATTTCTCACCCCTCTTTTATGTACCGGTAATACTATCGCACTTTTTCAGTCTTGTGGTAAGCAGCAAGTATCCAGACTCAGTTTAAATAATATTTCAAGATAAGGTACAATGTCACATCCGACTATCTTTAAGATATCTGTAGTAATATTATCTGCACCAGCTCCCATATCTTTTTTTCAGGTTGCTTATTTCCTTCTTGATTTCTTCAGGATTATTTTCAAATTTTTTAGTATCTTCATTTCTAATCGTATTGTTAAGCTCGTTCTCCGAATTAGACCTTCCCGTTTCTGATTCATTGTCCCTAATGCTCTCACTAAACCAGTTACTTAAAATCTCTGCCTTTTTCAAATCCTCAGTAACTACTTCTCCATCCTTATTTATGAGTATCTCTACACCCTCCGTTCCCCTCAGTTTCCTGATATAGCCATAGAAATTTCTAGATGCATCAGTCAGTGGTCTCCTGCACTGACAATACTCTTCATAAACCCATCTTTAGCCACTTTCTTTGCTGTTATTAAGTCCTTGTTTAGTTGTTTCAAATATTCCCTACTACCCTGCTGTCTCTTAACTCTGTTATGTTCTCTTTGTACCAACCTCTTTAACCTTCTCACTTCCCTATTATAGTACACAGGTTCTCTATTTCTCTTTATTTTCTGCTTTTGGAATGAATTTTTCTTCCCCCTTTCTTATTATCTCCTTCAACTCTTCCCACCTTGACTCTACTGTACTTGTGCCTTCCTTCCATTTGCTGAAACGTTCTCTGAAATATCTCTTCAAATTTGAAATCTGTGCCTTTTTATAATTGTACCTATTTCCCCCTTCAGTTTTGGCTGCTGGTTCACTGAATCCTCTAATATCCCTCAGAACTGCGTCATGATCACTTATTCCTTCCGTTACTTGACACCCCACGAGGTTATCATCGGGCTTTATTAGGAATATATCCAAAATATTTTGCCCCATAGTGTTTTGCTCTACCACGTGTGTAAATCCTCCTTCTCTTATTAAGGTATTTGCAAATCTTTGTTCCCGTGTGTTATTAATCCTATTTCCTTCCCAGTTACACCTGGTAAATTTAAATTCCCACCAATAATGACCATTCTATTCTGACCTCTGAAAGCTGAGTAAGAATTTAATTTCTCCCCAAGAGCCTCATCCTCTTCTGTGATTCTTCCACTGCGGTAAGCAGCCAACACCCTGATTTTTTCTTTTTTATTACCCAAGAAATCTACCCCAAGTAACTCATGGTCTTGATCTATGAATGCCAGTGAACTGTGGTAGTTTTTGCTAACCAGTATGAAGACTCCTCCACCAATGGCTCCTCTATCTCTGCGGTACACTCTGTAACCATCAGGAAAAACCTCACTGTCTAGTACGTCTTCTTTTAACCAACTCTCTACCCCAATTATTATTTGTGGTTCTTGTATCTCTATTAAGTTTGCAAATTCGATTACTTTGTTCATTATACTTCTACAGTTTACCATTAACACCCTTATTACCGGCTTTATATTTTCAGCATTTATCTCCTCTTTCCCAGATTTACCCCAGTCAGTTATTGTTTCAGCAATTTCATTTATTTCTTTAACATCTATGATCATTCTCGTCGTGGATCTACATTCAGTATCACTTTGATCATCTATTTCCATCCCTTCACCAGCAGCCCCTAATCTAAAAAAGGCACAGTCCTGACCCCATCATCACTGGAAATGGGCTCCCTCACTGCTTTAGCTAACAACTCAGAAAGTACTCCCTTCCCCCTTCTATTTAGGTGTAGGCCATGCCTAGTGAAACCCCAACTACCAATGGTGTTTACAGGCACAACCCCCAACACAGAACTAATGCCTTTCCGAAGTAGCACTTCCGTTTCCACATTAACCCGCCTCACAGCATAGTCCAATTGAGGCCGGTCATGGCGACTTAGGACCTGCATGAGCTGCACCTTGGTATGCTGTGCCTCCTTCACCACCTTCCTCAGGCCACTCTCTATACTATAACTCGCGTTTCTATCAATACTATTGCCCGCCCCTCCCGCTATCACTACTCTATCGTCCTTAGTGAAACTCCTACAAAGTGAACCTATATCCTCTATTACCTGACCTAATATTGCACTAGGTTGAAAAAAACTTGTGACCTTCGTTCTGTACATTTTTTAGCTCAGAGAAAATGTGTTGTTGCTAATTTGCGGTTTTTGTACAACTACTTAAAAGACTGACATTTACACAGCAGTAACGGAGGTTCCTGATAAAACATGGTTTGAATAAGAAAACTCAAATGAATCATGAGGCTTTAAAGTACCCAGGTAGCAGTGATTTAGAAACAAGGGATGTGAATTCATGCACTTTTGACGTTCCTCTTGCCTTCCAATTCACTTCTCCGCAAGGTTCTATCATTTCAACGAAGTTTTATCTCATCTCAATGTCAAAATTATTCGTCTTCATCAAAGCCCTGGATTTTTGGCAAAGTGCCATTAAGATTTTGCCATTTACTGTGTAACAATAGCTATATCCATTTTATGTTAGCAGAATCTCCAAACACACTACCAGAAAAAAGTGAAGAACCCAGAGGACGAGGTCGGATGTCAATTTCAATTTGTAAAAATACATATGAACAAGTGGTATTTAAATGATTATTGCAGAAGTTTTCTGTGTCAAGTAGATCATCCATCAGTGGGCATTAGTATTGTTCATTCTTATTGTTGTTGTCAGGCATGGTAGGGTATATAAGAACAAGAACAGAGTCAGATGCTGAGAAGCAGATTTCTCCACGTCCTGTCCACAAAGCCCCAGTAGTTTTTCACTCTCCCCAAGCTGATAACCGCACTGCACTCTGGAGGATAGGTATCGTTTGCTCTCTGTCACTAAGTTCTCCAGTAATGTATGGGCCTGGGGTTGGAGATGACCAGTTCACCGCGATATGTCTCTCATTCATTCACTGTAGTTGAAGGCCAAGATATATCTTAACACGTGTTATAATTGTTCAGCCAATGCAGATATTAATAGATATTTCTATAAAATGATGAATATATATAAGTTTCGGTAACGCCATACTGAAAATTCGAAAACTCTAATATGCTAAATTGTGTAATAGCTTGGTTGGCTGCATGCAATTTCTTATTCTTTTTAATGCTTGCCCAGTTTAAGTATAGCACGCATAACACTGTTAACTATGAACGCGGCTAAGTTTCTCTTATCTGTCATCTTTGGCCTTCATTCCGTTTGAAGCCTTCTTCGCTAGTATGCGGTCCCCATTACTTCTGTCAGCACAGTTTGCTTACGCAATGTAATGTACCCAGAATTCAGTATCTAGTGGACTGATCCCCTTCTGATATAGTACAACCGCGTTTCCAATGTTGTCCCAGGACCACAGAACTGGCATTTTGTCGATGAGCTAGGAGCCCTACAACTTCATTCCCCTAGGAGACATTGTTATCAACAAACTGACTTTGCATGTTCGTGTACCTATAAGTAACCGGAGAAACGATCAAACTTGTCGACACGCGGCTCTTCAAACAGTTGGGAACATTAGCCATGAGTACTGTCGATGTGGATTTTGCAACCTCCAAGCGAAACAAAGGACCTTTGTTCCCTGAGTCAGTGAGGGCAATAGTGTATGGGCCATCAAATTGATTGAACACAAATCTTCCGCCCTCCATGTTGAAACAAAGAAATGGAATTAGATTTTGTAGGCGGTGTGCCAGCTGAACTTTCATTTGCTATGAGAAATACATATACCCATTTAAGAAATTCAGTATTTGACATTTAACAAAATGTGTCTCTATCTAGTGAAATTCTATCAAACTGAGTGTTTTTGTTCGACGCTATTTCTTGAGAAAGACAGACCAATATATGCGATTACTTCTGAATTGTGGGACTCAGGATAGATTCTGTCTACCTGTGGTAGATTTATAGTAGTACTAGCTGATACCCGCGACTTCGTACGCGTGGGTTAAGAATTACTTTGCCGGAACAGAATATTGAAAGTTTTTGGAAACGAAGGATTGGACCCAAAAAACACCGAGTCGGCATAATATGACAGGAAAGCCATCACTATATCACTATACCGTCGAACCTATCTCTTGAAAAAAATCAATTCCCAACATATTTAAAAAAAAATGGTGTTGGGATGAGGGGGGGGGGGAGTGTTAACTAAGGGCAGCTTTATTTCAGATTGTTTGTTTTCTTCCTTCTTCTGCATGAGCATCCGATTCTTGGGTTCTAATAACTTTAGCTGCTCGAGCTCTGCTAGAGCTACAACTTAGGCCAGTTCACGCCCGCATGGCATGTCAAAAAGAAGACAAAATAAACTGGTGTAAGAAACATTTAAGCAGACGCAAAGTAATAGGACAGAGAAAATCTACATCTATACTAAATAATCTCTAAACGAAATTTATTAACAAATTATTCACTAAGATAATACACGAGAAGCACACCTTGAGCAACCGACCTAACATTACAGACTAACACACACCTCCGTCTCTCCGTCACCATTCCATAAGGTCTCAAAATTTCGTGACTACAACTGTTAATCATACCGAAAAAGAGTGTTCTGTACCCTTCGTACAGATTTTCTTGTCAAATTCCGTCAATACCGGTATAGGCATTTAGTCGTCATAACGTAACAAAAAGATAGAGACTTACTTCCGCATTTGTAGTATTACCCGCAACTTCGTACGCATGGATTAAGAATTTTTTTTGCCAGAATTAAATATATAAAGTTGCTAACGAAGGATAAGTACCAAACAGTATCGAGTAAGAATAATATGACAGGAAAGCTATCACTATATCACTGTACCGTCGAACCTGTCTCTTGAAGAGAATCAATTTCCAACATATTTCTGTCACCATTCGATAAGGTCTCAAAATTTCGTTACTACAACTGTTAATCATACTGGAAAAAGTATCCTGTGCCCTTCATAAAGATTTCCTTATAAAATTGCATCACAACGATATAGCCATTTAGTCGTCAAAACGTAACAAAAAGACAGAGACTTACTTCCGTATTTATAATAATATTACTGTGGTTCACACTCACACACTGACTGCGAACAACAGCTGAGGGATCATTATAACGTAAAAAAATGTACACCTACATCATTGCAAGACTACCTACGATTTTCCTCGCATTGCACCCCCAACTTTCTAATATCTACAGTTTAACATTCAATCCGAATAAACTACGGCCCAGGCCTCACTCTTACACTGAAAAACAATTTTTAAAAATCTTAGCCTCTACGGAGATTCGAACCGGAGACCACGACGTTCGTAAGCAAGCACTTTAACCACTAAGCTGCCAGTCCATTACGCGGAAACATGGTACGGAGGCTACCATATCCAACGTGTCTGTCTATCGCCGTGTTTCGAAGTTATGAGAGAACATGTTTTATTTATACAGATAATTTATCAACCAAATGTAGACAGTATTTTTCTCCTTGTTTCAAAGGATAAGTGTGCAAAGTTTCATCGAGATCGGATGAAAACTGTGGATTTGTATGAAGAATAAACAAACCAACAAAGAAACCAACAAACAAACAAACAAAGATACATTCATCTTTAAATATAAAGATACATGAATGATTAGTTAGAGACAATGCTAACTTGATTGTAGTCTTTAAACTTGATGATATGAATACCGACCACATTTACATGGACCACTTCAACACGGATATGACGTTCAAGGATGAGCAGTTAGTACTGTGACCTCGCATTTTGGTGGAAGGCGGTTCGAATCCCCGTTCGTGCATCCACACTCGGGTTTTCCATGGTTTCCTAAATCACTCCAGGTGAATGCCGGGATACTTCCTTCAAAAATACCATGGCCGAATTCCTTCCTTTGTCCCCAGGCCTTTTGCGCCTCTTCGTCGACGAGGCGTAAAGCCATGAAAAATTTGAATGAGTTTGTTGTAACCAATTACTCAGACATTGGTTGTGTTGTATGACACCTCAGTGTATATTTTTGTTGTTCAGGGAGGTGTTTTATCATCTTCTGAACAAATAAAGCGAGAGTGACTGCTGGAGAAAGCATATTCGGGCCTTCTCTAGAAAGTGACACCATTAGGGCTGTTAAGACTAACGTCAGTGCCCGACGGAAAAATCACTGTCAAAAGTGGAATAATACAAAGCAATCAAAAATAGCTGACCGTGTGTTATCGGAAAGTGGCCTTCAACAAAGGAGGCAATGTTTGGCTGTGGTGGAGTTATTGCTAATAATTAAGAAACTATTAGACCTAGTCACAACTTCTGGCGAAATTAAGCTTTTATGTCGCTCTGATATCGCCCTGACCTTTACACGATGCAGGTTCTCATTGGTCCACAATTCTTAATAAACTGCTGGTTGTATTTATCTTTATTACATACCGAAAACAATGAGATAGACGCCCTATAATCTGGCGCAATCATCTTATATATCGAGGTCAGATTATTTGTAATGTTATCGGGTTATAAAAGAAGGTAACCACGTTCAAAAATTAATACTATGAATATAAATGGTAAGTTTTAATCAATTAAATGTTAAAATTAATTTCTAAATCGTAGCGTATATCATTTTATGTTCGATTTATACTTCAAGTGTGGGATGTTTGCTTCAACAGGACGTATTAACGGCATGTTATACTTGTAGCACGGTAAATACCTTCTCTGCGAAAAAATTTCACCACAGAAAATCGAGCTGTCGTGATTGCAAACAGCAATGAAATGGGCTCTCGATAAAATAGAGTTTGCAAAAGAAGTCCGAAACAAAGAATAAGGGATTAAAGTAAAAAAAATACTAATTGACTTGCTCTATCCAGGTAGCGTTAATTTCCAAAAGAAGAATTGAAAAACAGGCACCATCCATGATCGAAATTTCTCATATTTAACTTACCTCGTTTAATACAAACAAAATCTCATTACAATCTCTTAATTGTTCCCATTCACTAGGAGTCCCCAAATTCATGAAAATTTCTTCCAGATTTGTCATTTTCTGTGTAACTGTGGCACCATTGGACTTTTATAGTATAGGGTGGGTAAAAATAAAACTAATTTCAATTATGTATAAGATGTTTTGTTTTATTTATGCTTTTCACATGCGTATAGTACCACATACATCATACCCAGGATCAAATTCTTATTTACTATATAATATAATTAACATCATCCAGTACGAATAAATTTTTATGTGCAATGATTTCTTGTCTACGTAGTGTATAGTCCAGTGATGTACTGGAGCAGTATGTCACTTGATTCACATAAACGTTATTAATATGCACATTTAGCAGTTTTTGTACCTGGGGCATACGATATTTATATAGCACTTTATTGGCTAAGATGCTCACAAACTCCTTGTAATATCTTTCAACTTCGTGGCACCATGTCTTCTTGATGGTCAAGGCGCCAGTGACTGCAGGCTGCACGTTGATTAGCTTTCGCCATGTCGATTCACTGAAGTACACGCAGCTGGCAGGATAGGAATTGCGATAAACACATAAAGTTTTTACCCCAGCCACCATTCGGCAGGAGACGGAGTGCCCACCTAGCGTGACATCGGTCTGCACGCTGGTTGTGTTGAATAAATCGGACACTACGTCCAATACTTGGATCAGCAGGTTCCATTCTTTATAAGTAAGTGTACCTTTGGTGTTGTGTCCCACTTTTTTTTAGCACCACTACTGGCTTCAAATCGTGCTTGGACGAAAAAACCGATCGCCAAACGTTTTGAATCACCAGCGTTGAGCTGATACACTGACGAGAACAACACTACCTGACGGTCCATGTCTAAACACTGACGCTAGCAGGCCGGTTGGGTGGTAAACGGGTCTAGTCAGTGGTGGTGGGGCTAAACGTGTTCATTCCTCTCCGTGGAATGACACGAGCTGTGGGCGAGGTGGTGGTAAGCCTGTTTTATCTGGGAACACCTGCACCACAATGGTGACAAATCTCGTCATTGTTATTAAATGTGGATTTCGTATGCAGTTAATGAGTCAGAAACAGTTTACGAGTCACAGTCAAGTCAAATTCCACACTAGACGTTATATGAAGCAGCTCATCCATTCTTTACGGGAGAGCATAACGACTACACATAAAGAACGTTAGCATGGGTCAAACGCTTCACTGTTGGTTCACAACTGACGACTCACGATTTAGCCGATTCTGTTATAACGAGCACCCTTTCTTTATATGTAATCTCAGAGTAATGTTTTCTCCTCTGAAATAACCAAACCACCGTCCTAATCGGTAACTCTAATGGGAAAATTTTAGACCGTTTTTGCGGTTGTGTAGAGATAGATTACATTTGTAGGTATTTCCAAAATCCTGTAATCTAGTGGCACTGTTGGAAAAAATTCGTGTAGTTTATGTCCCTACACTTACTGTAGCCTAGTACACCATATGTCTTCATTAAGTACATAAATGTTGATAGAGAGTTCATAACCCGGTAACGTTTGTATTTTGTTAACTGGAAAGAACGAAACAACACTCTTATTTTATAAGAAAATGGATACAGGTCATCAATCAACCTAACTGGAGTAAATCCATTAAACCTGCATATTAGATTCTTTCTTGCCAGATTAAATAACTAACTAATTCACAAAACGGCCTACATCATAGAATTTTGTTTAGGCATGGTAAATGTTCGTAGTGTTCCGAGTATCGATCGGCACTGCAAGTCGGCAAAATCGTCTAAACAACATAAAATTACAACAATATAAAATAACTGTAAGGTAGAAGACACTTTAAAAAGTTCGTTAATGTAATTAACAGTATATAAAGCCTTATTAGGCGGTTAATTCCTAAAGTAGAAGACTAGTGTCCAACCGTTATTAATTAAATAAACAAATGGAAGCAGTATATTATTAAAGCTGAATGCTCTATTAATTGTCATGTTGTGTAGTAAATGATATTTTCCATGGGGAAGATTTTCCCAGGGAACTCGATTGTGTTGGTAATGTTCGTATTTAAGAGTTCACCGCTCATATTCCACAACATGTGAAAAATTTGTTAAGCTCTTGTACAAGTAGAATTAAGTCACAATCTTGCCATGGGAAAGTATTCCTACAATGTTATGGTTGTCATTAACCACCACGGAAGTAGGATTCATTCTAAAAGCTCAGTTCAGGAGCTACACTCTCCTCTTTTTGGGTTTTATGGCTACACGGTTTTTTGTGGGCTATGTAAGATAGTACTTGTAATCTAACTAAAGTTGTCGGATGACACCACCTCAACAATAGTAAAGTGTCCCAATACATTTGATATGAAGTTACTTGAACATATATGTTTGGTTCACATGGCAATTATAAAATTTTGTGTCACGATTAAGAATACTGACTTATGAATCACTCCGGAATAGTGAACATAAATGTTTTCTTATCGCGGATCATTCAGAAATACAGCCGTTTGTTCCTAGAAAATTTGCTGTTCTGGCAGTACTTTCGATATCATCCTGAACAATTTTTCACAATGAACCCCTGAATTTTACTGTAGTCATTGACAATTACATAGCAAAAATAAATGTAGTTTCTTTAAACAATGCTTACCTAAATTCAAGAAATCTCCCCCCCCTCCTCCTTCTCGTCCGAAACCGAGTACCAATTAATCATCGTGGTTATCTCTATGCTTGCTGTGTAAATCATACATCAATACATCCCCATGTTCCATTTTTAATGTATACTTTACTTGCAAGGACGGCGCAAGGATTCTTGGCACTGGGTAAGCATTCTTAGGCCCGGAGCTACTTTCGCCGCACTTACCTCCCCTAAACGCCGGCCCTGTTTGTGTACATAACTTAGCTTTATACATTTAATCTGCTGATAGTTTATGCAAAAACATATCTGTCATGCATTGGCTTTTATTCTATTCACATCCATCTCTCAGTATTTCGTTTACCCTGTTCAATAATTTCTCTGTATCCTAGTACCGTTTTCTAACAGAACAATGTTATCAGCAAATCACGGTATACCGATTATGTCTTAATGAACACTTAAGCAACGCTCAATTTGTTGTTTTGTTCCGTACTGCTTCCTATTCATACAGGTTAAGCATACTCACGGATAGTTTACAACCTAGTCTCACAAATTGTTATTAAAAGGTAGATCATAAATTAATTTTCATTTTGAAATTGCCACATTTCTCCCAACTAATCCCTTCAAACAAATCGATTTTTAAGTCCACAAATGCTATAAATTTATTTTCTTTTCTAACCAGACTTCATGTCAGAATTGGTATCCCTGTTCATCAGTTTATCCTAAACCGAAAATTATTTTCACCTACCGTCTCGTCTACTATTCTTCCTATTCATCAGTATATTATTCTAGTCAGTAGTTTGAAGCATGTGATTTTGGATTTACTGTGCAATACGTTTCACATTTATCGTCTTGATCTTTCTCCTTCGATTTGAAAATAGTATTAGTAAATCATCTGGAATCCCTCAAGGTTAGTAGCTATTTGATATCAGTTTAAAATGTCTAGTGATTCTAGCGATTTTATAAGTTCTGTAGGAATCTCATCGATTCATTCTAAATAATTTGTTTATATCTTTCAAACTTATTTTGTATGAAAACAGAATTAAGTTGACTATTTTCCCCATACTAAATATAGTCAATAATTTATATGGAGTTTTCTTTTTTTAAAATAATACAGGTAAATTACAATATTACGGCAACCTAATTTTCCTGTAACGGATTGTCCATGTATGAGGTGATGGTTTTCCAGCACCGTATTTCAGTTATTATATTTGTTGTTCAGAGTAGTGTCTTCTGTTTCCTTGAACGTACAAATTGCAGATGACCACCAGAAAGGGTTTATTCTGGCCTGCTCTAGATTGGGATACTACGAAGACTACCAACCTAAACATTAATAAATGTAACATTCGATGCAGTTGAAAGGAGTTTAAGGCCAACTCCGTGGCAGTCATTACGGCAGAGAAACCTCTACCAATTGCATATATTTCCGATTGATACTAATAATTAAAAGTTACCTACTCAAATCTTATTAGGGCATCACGGCATCAAGTTTTTTTATGACGCTCTGAAATCTGTAACGAGGTTCTGGCAGTTTCTTAATTCACCTTGACCTGGACACGATGCAGGCTGTCATTAGTCCACGATAGTTAATATAAACAGATAGTCTTGCCCGCTACTAGTGGTTGTATTATACTTTATGACACACTGATATCTGTCATTAGGTCAATGAGACGTTTACCATAAAATCTGGTGCAATATGTGTTTGGATAAGTTCATACATAATGTGTATTAAGCTGCCAAGCGACAAATAAATTTCAAAATATTACGTTTAGCGTATTGTTGTAAATTCGTTCATCATAGAACGAGTATTTGATACTGTATTTCCTGATATGTTTGGGCTACACTCTGACCTTCGGATGGATATTCCATCAGGAAACGTTTCCTCATTGTTAAGGATTTAGAATTGTCACAATCCTTCGTTCTGTAAAATTTTTAGCTCAAAGAAAATGCGTTGTTGTGTAATAATCTGCGGTATTTGTACTACTACCTAAAAGACTGACATTTAAACAGCAGTGAGGTTCCTGATAAAACATGGGTTCTAAAAGGAAACTCAAATGAAGCATGAGGCTTTAAAGTATCAAAATATAGTTATTTTGATTACCTATAACCAGGTAGCAGTGATATAGAAACAAGGGATGTTAATTCATGCATTTTGACATTCCTCTTACCTTTCAATTCACTTCCCCGACCGGTTTTATCATATCAACGCAGGTTTATTTCATCACAGGCTCAAAATTATTCGTCTTCATCAAGACCCTGGATTTTTGGCAAAGTGCCATTAGGATTTTGCCATTTATTCTGTAACAATAGCAGTATCCATTTCATGTAAGGAGAATCTCCCAATTTCCTTACCAGAAAAAAGTGAAGCACCCAGAGGACGAGGTAAAGAACAGGTGGTATATAAATGATAAATGCTAATGTTCTCTGTTTCAATTAGATCAGCCATTAGGGGAGCATCAGTGTTTTTCATGCTTATTGTTGTTGCCAGGCATGGTAGGGTATATAAGAACATGAACAGAGTAATATACTTAGAAGGCGATTACACCATGTCCTGTCCACAAAGTACCAGTAGTTTTTACTCTACCCAAGCTGATAACCGCACTGCTCGCTGGAGGACAAGGTATGGTTTGCTCTCTATTACTAAGTCCCCCAACAATGTGTAGGCCTGGGGTTGGAGAAGACCAGTTCATGGCGATATGTCTCTCATTCGGTCGCTGTGGTTGAAGGCCATCATATATCGCAACACGTGTTCTAATTGTTCTGCCAAAGCAGATATCAAGATAGATTTCTATAAATTGATGAATATATCTAAGATTCGGTAACACCATACAGAACATTCGAAAACTGTACTAGGCTAAATTGTGTACTAGTTTGGTTGGCTGCATCATCTTTTTCTTTTTATTTCTTGCCTAGTTTAAGCATAGCACGCATAACACTGTTAACTACGAACGCGGCTAAGTTTCTCTTATCTGTCATCTTTGGCCTTCATTCCGTTAGAAGCCTTCTTCGCTAGTATACGGTCCCCATTACTTCTGTCAGCACCGGTTTGCATACGCAATGTAATGTACCCAGAATTCAGTATCTAGAGGAGTGATCCCTTTCTGTTCTAGTACAACCGCGTTTCCAATGTTGTCCCAGGTCCACAGAACTGGCATTTTGTCTATGAGCTAGGGACCCTACAACTGTATTCCTTTATCAGACATTGTTATCATGTTCGTGTGCCAGAAAGTAACCGGAGAAGCGATCTAACATTGTCGACACGCGGTACGTCAAACAGTTGGGAACATTAGCCATGAGTACTGTCAATGTGGATGTTGCAAACTCCAAGCGAAACAACGGACCTTTGTTCCCTGAGTCAGTGAGGGCAATAGTATATGGGCCATCAAATTGATTGAAAACAAATCTTCAGCTTTCCATGTTGGAACAACGAAATGGAATTAGATTTTTGGAGTCGGTGTGCCAGCTGAACTTTCAGTTGGTAGAAGAAATATTTATACCCAATTAAGAAATTTAGTATTTGACAGTTATCAAAGTATGTCTCCATGCAGTGAAGTTCTACCAAACTGAGAGTTTGACGATGTTTCGTGAGAAAGGCAGACTAAAATAGGTAGTGTTGTGCCCTGTGGGTAGTAGACTTTTTGCAGCAGTAACTGTATACCAACGATGTAAACAACCCGAGATATAATAGATATATTTAATCACGTATGCTGTGAAAAAGGTATTGTACATTTTCTTTAAAGCCGTGAGACTGAACTATCAATGAACGCGTGAGAGATTCCCAATTTTTGCCCAAGTCTGTGTTATTAGAGGTGGAATAGGTAGAGTGAGAATGACGTCATAAACAACTTTAATTTTTTTCGTAGTAGTGAAACTATTAGTTAATGTCTGCTATGAATTTTATTCACAAATGATGAGAGAATTTAGTTTCTCAGTTTGCACCACGTACCTATGCTGGTGAACTGTAGTGGTTTGTTTGAGTCGAAACGAACGCGATCAGTTAGTTTTGAACTAATGTAATTGAAAACAGGTTGTTAAATCTATATATATAAAGATGAATGTATGTATATTTGTTTGTTTGTTCTTCATACAAATCCGCAGTTTTCAGCCGATCTCGATGAAACTTTGTACACTTATCCTTTGAAACAAGGAGGAAAATACTGTCTATATTGGGTTGAAAAATTATCTATATAAATAATACATGTTGTCTTATAATTTCGAAACATTACTTAACGGCGACAGACAGACGCGTTGGATATCGAGGTCTCTGTACTGTTCGTCCGTGCAGCGGAAAGCTAGCTCAGTGGTTAAAGCGCTTGATTACTAATGTTTGTGTCGTGAGCTCGAGTTCAAACCCCGTGGAAACTAAGATTTTTAAAAATCGTTTTTGATCGTAACAATCACGCCTGGGTCGTCGGTAATTTGGATTGAATGTTAAACTGTAGATATCACAAAGTTAGGGGTGCAATGCGAGGCAAACCGTAGGTAGTCTTGCAATGCTGTAGATGTACACTTTTTTACCTTTTAATGATCCATCAGTTGTGATTCGTAGTCAGTGTGTGTGTGAACTGCAGTAGTAATACTATAAATGCAGAAGTAAGTCTAAATGCCTATACCGATATTGACGGGATTTGACGAGAAAATCTGTAGGGAGTGGACAGGATTTTTTTTTTTTTTTTTTTTTTTTTTTTGTATGATTAACATTTGTAGTCATGAAATTTTGAGAACTTATCGAATAGTGACGGAGAGACGGATGTGTGTGTTAGTCTGTAATGTTACGTCGCTTGCTCAAACTATGCTTCTCGCACATTATGTTAGTGTATAATTTGTTAGTAAATTTCGTTTAGAGAAAAATCGTATTATTTAGTATAGATGTCGATTATCTCTGTCCTATTACTTTGTGTCTGCTTAAATGTTTCTGGCAACAATATATTTTGCCTTCTTTTTTGACATGCCTTACGGGCGTAATCTGGTCTAAGTTGTAGTTCTGGCAGAGCACGAGCAGTTTAAGTTATTAGAACCCAAGAATCGGATGCTCATGCTGAAGAAAGAAAAAAAGTCCAAGCTGAAATAAAGCTGCCCTTAGTTAACACCCCCCCCCCCCAACCACAGCCCCTTTCATTAGTTTGTTTTTCTGTTTTTAAATATGTTGGAAATTGATTTTCTTCGAGAGACAGGTTCGATGGTAGAATGATCAAGTGATGGCTTTCCGGTCATATTATGCCGACTCGGTGTTGTTTGGGACCAATCCTTCGCTACCAACAACTTTTTATAATCAATTCTGGCAAAGAAATTCTTAATCCACGCGTACGAAGTCGCGGGTATCAGCTAGTTTAAAAATAAACAAATATAGAACGATGGATGAAGCAACTAGTAATTTCTGTTGGATGCACTAATTTATTTTAAGACCTTATTAAGTTCTTAGTGACCAGAATAGTTGAAAAACAACAACTTACAAAATATTTGAAGCATACTCTATTCATTGTCTTTTGATCATACATCATTCGTTAATTGATCATGGCTGCGCTAACAAGTTCCATCACATTAGGAAGCACATTCTTCCTGGAACATTAATAATGACAGATGGTCACCCATCATACCAAAATTTGAAGGAAGAAAACTTGATAGCGGTATATATGATCATGACGTCGGGATACATTGGGATAATTTTGTCAATCCAGAAATTCATACCCAAGGAGTTGAGTGTCTGTGGGATAGAGTTAAACGGAAACTAAAATTCCAGTATGGAACTTCTGCACAACTATTTCCCGTGTATATGAAGGAGTTTATGTGGCGAAACCACTTTGGATTAAGGCACGCCTTCCCAGATTTTATAACATGACTTTGGGATCAACAACAAGTTTTTTTTATCATTTACGCCAGCCAACCGCCTGATTCTTTCACAAATACCTGTTCCTCGTTTAGTTTCTCTCCAACCCCTTTGGTTCTTTACATCGTTGATATACAGTTACTGCTGCAAAAAGTGTGCTACGAACAGGGCTCAATATTACCCTAATATATGAGATTACTTTTGAACTGTGAGACTCAGATTATATTCTGTCTACTTGTGTTAGATTTATAGTCGTATAACTAAATGATTAGTTAGAGACAACGCTAACTTGATCGTAGTCTTTAAACTGAATGATATGAATACCGAACACATTTACAACACGGATATGACGTTCAAGGATTAAAAAATCCTTTTGGATACAGCTGAAATAAGATCAAGGATTGATGTGTGGTTATTGACGATGACTGTGACATGTGTCAAGGGAGGTTCTGCAACGGATTTGATTAATTTTAGAATAAATAGCAAAGCACACGACGTTTCGGATCATTAGAACATTGGAAAACTTTGGCTGAACATCAACGATACAAACTAGAAATTGTGGCTGTATCAATATCAACACATACATCTTACGAAAATAGTTAATCTGATTTGCCAGGGTGGAATAGTCAAACATCTACCAGAACCCAATGATGATGTTGAATACAGGTTATACTTTGACAGTACAGCTATACTCATGCAGAAATTCAAATTATCAGATGTTATTAACATCTTACGCTACGACTAGGGACAAAGTATCGAAATATAAATTCTGCTATCATAATTGGTATCAAAAAGAAAAATTGTCGTACTAACTATTTAAATAAAGTATTGATACCTTAAGGTATCAAAAGAAAAGTGTCGAAAAAATGATATTTGTAAAATAATTCATTGGGCTATATATTTCTTTTTTAACCTTTTGAAGGTCGCAATAGGCGTTAGAACATGGTCTGACATAGCTGCATGGTGTATGGTTTCCGATAAAAGAATTTATTACATCTCAAGACGATGATCTAAATCTCAGTTTATTATTGAACCTCCGTCGTTTTTAGAACCTGAAGATTTAGTGAGAACTTAGTTTTGAAATTTCTTCTGTTTTATTTTAAAAAGGAAGTAATTAATCAGAAACACTCAACTCGGATACTTTGGATTAGGTTACATTATCTTTGGCTAACCACGTTGCCGCTTGATATGAGTGTGCGCCTTAAGAGAAACTTATCTCCTGCTTGCTAGATACTAGTTTCAAAAACATTCACTTCCATGACGCCACAGGTATCAGGTATACAACAAATATGAATTATTATAAAATCCCTATTCACTGTAAAATTATCTCTGCAAAGATTCCTAAAAATGTTGGTATAAGAGTGAATTGTGTAAAAATTAATCACAATACACGTTTCCATGCGAGAAAAGGTGATATTCTATGTTTTAAATCAACATTTGTAGCAGCTCAACCCCTCGCAATCCATTACTATAAATATAACCACCAGAAATAAAATAATTCAGTATTCGACCGTGACGTTTATTTGCTGCTTAGAAAGTGAAGCGTCATCACCAACTAAACATGGCATCAAAAAAGCCAAAAATGCAAATTTTAAAACCGAAAACACTTAACATCGACTCTGGAACACTTTTCAAGGATCCGTTAAGAGCATTGACGAGTACAATTGAAAAGCTATTCCTACCTCTGAGAAATAATCAGCAGAAGGACTTCTTGAGGTCTTGACTGTGATTATGATTCAGTGTATGGCGTCCGCTATAATAATGATACACTGATGAGACGAAGCTCAAGTTAGTGTGACTATTGATGAACGTATTTATCGTGGTCGATGGTAAAATAACAGGTCGCAATACAGAAGGCTAGGGTCCTTTCATTTTATGTAGTAATGAGTAGTTGTATCTATGTATATCGGTGATATATATGGAGTGTCAGTTCGATTCAGCTATTCTGACGTAGCGGTATTAATCTCGTAGAATAATTTCAAGAGTCGCTGAATAACTTTCACAGTGCGAAGTAGTATTTCAGTGTGTGTTATAAGAAAAACCGGGTATATGGATACGTTCTTCGTATTTCCGGAACGGAACAAAAACTCTGGCTGTCGTCTTTGCATTGTATGCTAACCAGACGCTATGTAACTGTTGAATTATGTGCTTGAAGAACCTATCCTGTAATTCCGAAGTGCAGTGTTTGTTGTAATAAACGATAGTGCTAATTGCGGTCTATGCTTGTTCAATTTCAACTTTTTTCTCGTAAGAGCTTATAGTCTTCTGAATACAAATCATTGACATTTATAAGTGTTTACTTCCATAAATATTCGATTGGTCGTCGGTGTTATACTATTAGAACTGTGCTAGTAAAATTATCAAGTAGAATCTCTAATCATTTAATTAATTGTACGTAAATACACACCCCATCCAGTCTTGAAGATCGGTTTCGTATTTAATAGACAACAAAGCGAAGTCTTGATTCATTTCCTTAGGTGAGTCAAATTTCACGTGGTAATGACTGTTAAATTAAATTTAGGAACTGTTTTACAAACAGATAATGATACAGTTAATAGGCCTACCTACTAACGTGCTTGGTCTTCTTACGACCTTTAGGCCATTTCGTGAAGAATTAAAAGGTGCTTGTTCTACCATTCCATTGTGGTAAATGGTCAGTGAAGGGCAAACCAATTTGGGTGATAAATCGCACACGTCAACCTAGGTTCGTATACATATTAAGAACCAAGATACATATAACCTGATGTGCAGAAGTTTCATGCTTACTGAAAGAAGATTTTTGAAATCAGACGGAACACAAGCACAGTAACGATGTATATATCTGTGGATCCTCCGCAAACTGGCGTGTCTAACAAAGCAGGATAGGTTCTACCAGTTTGTGAAAATTACTCATTTTACAAATATATATAGGATCCTCATGCTGATTGTGAGTGATCCCAAAAAGCCAGAATTTTTCGCTTCGATAGTATGACATATTTTGAGTGTATGGTGGAACATCTGTGCTGAATGTTCTGCTCCCCATGATGTTTTAGTTTCTACCCCAGCATTTGCTATCTGTAGGTTTGAAGGAGTTGTATGTTAAACTCCTGGCAGCTTTACAGAATAGCGAGACTTCAGCCTTATTGTATTACATTGCCTAGGAAGAACGTTTAATTTCCCCGACTTTTACGGAGGCCTGGAGCAGCTGACTTGCATCTCGTAGATTTTCGTTAACATCTGGTTAATTCAGGATGTTAAATTGCTTGTTATAGTAGGTTAGAGTAAGTTCAGGTTAGGATAGGTCAACTTAGGTGCACTGTGGGTTGTTATATTGTGTCAGACCACGGCAATAAAAGAGTCATCGGTTCATGGGTGCGGCACCTGGAAACGAGCTGGTCGGCTGTTCGGATGCTTCTGTAGCGAGCATCTATGGAATGTGTTTGATGTACAGTGAAACCACGAATAGACTAAAATGTGGAGGACATCCATGCCTTATCACAGGACGTTGAAATCGGGGTATGTGTTTGGGACCGCTCATGAATAATATTTTATTGTGCTCTAAAATGGTTGATTCTTTTACCGTTTATCTTTATTGAAGCCTTGCAATCGGGCTGAAGATTGTAATTATTTTTCATAATTTCCTGTGGTTTAAATGATATAGTAGCAGAATCTAATACCTGCTGCTTAACCATCCCCGTCGTAACCATCTAAACTAACCCGGTAATCATGCCTGTTTATGGGACCTAGGAATTCGACCACAACTATTTGGAGAAACCATACTGGCATTCCCTTGGCGTGAATTAAGGAAACTATGGAAAACAAACATTCGGATGAACGGAAGGTTTCGACTTCCATATATTAAAAACCTCGACTGTGCAAGGGTGGTGTGCATGCTTTGCGTTGCAAGGGTCACCGGTTTGAGACTAGCCTGGGGCCTAGATGGTTTGATCAATTGTTTGACAGCGAAAAGTGTCGGGCGACACAAAGTTTTCTTATTAACATTACATCAACAGTCACGAATTTAAGAAAATTGTCGAAATCAGGTGGATCTGAAAGAAGCATAGAGAGTTGTGAGGCCCCAATGTAGAGTTTTATACTCCATGCTGTAATGTCACGCCCAGGGGTAGCAACGTGGACCGCCAACATCCAGTAGGAGAAGGCGACTTAAGAAGAAGAAGAATTCCTGCATTCTGGAGGGCGTGGGATCGATTTCCCTATACAACTTTAGTAACTTCGTTTCAACCCGTCGATATACTGACTAGTGCCACGAATTTATGTTTTCATAGTAATCGTCAGAAATAATAAATATTCATGGTAAAAAAACTCGCTAGAAGGGAACTTAACACACGGTTTGTAGAAATCATTCTTACCCATAATAAGGCACCAAAGCACCTGGACCACGTGGACCATTAATGAACATCTAACGAAAATGACTGAGAAGCTAAAAACAAGAAACAATATCATTCAAAAACTATGTGGTACCTCCTGGGGTGCATCGGCCTCCACTGTCCGCTCCTCTGTTTTGGGTCTTTTCTTCTCGGCTGCTATGTACCCCAACTTAATAATGCTATGCGTATGATTGCAGGAGTGATCAAGACACTGCCAGAAGATAGTTCTCTATACTGAGTCGCATACCAGCACCTAACCGGTGACGGATAAATGCTCTTTCACGCGAGTACGAGAGGATAATGGACAACAGAAACTTACCAATTCACCAAGATATTAAGGATGCCAACATCAACAGGCTTCGCTCCAGAAAACCGCCAATGAAATCATCAAGGGATGCCATTCGTGAACATCACCGAAGCCTTGATCCAGGAGTGGACTGTACACCAAAACAGCAGCTTACGTTGTATTACACAAAAGCCAACATATTTGAGTTACCTCGTAAAACTTGGTCTACACTCAACAGAATCAGAACTCGGCATGGCAGTTGCGTAAACTCCCTGTACATGTGGGGCAAGCAATCATCCGCCTTATGCGAATGCGGAGAGATTCAGTCATATTACTGAAGAATGTCCTATAAGATCTTATAGTGGT